>PVJO010005567.1:0-97301 GCA_004026905.1 Hystrix cristata | reverse complement strand
ACTCTATTTTTCTCCCCACACTTGTTATACTTTAACATATTATGTGACATCCTTATCCAGCATATTTTATTATCTTTTCCCTTTAACTAGAATATTAGTTCCAGGTGCATGGGAATTCTTGTCTATTTTGCTTGCTGACATTCAAGTGTTTATAACAGAACCTAGTATATAATACATACTTTGCAAGTATTTCTTGAATATTAGTGAATATTTCTCTTCTAATTGCTAAGTTTAACACATTATATTTCTTGTGATAAATATTATATTCAGAGTTGTTTCTACAATCTTTTTTTTTAAGAGACAGGGTCTTGTTGTGCTGCCAAGGCTAGCCTCAAACTCCAGGGCTCAATCCTCCTGCCTCAGCTTCCTGAGTAGCTGGGACTAGAGGTACAAGCCACTATCCCAGTTATAACCACATTTTTAGTGCATATTTCAGAATAGTATCTAAGGAACAAAATGATAAACTTTTGATGAAATATAGCTTTTCCTTTTCTAGCCAAGATGTAGTTTCTTCATCATAAAATTCAAGAATTGACAGAATCCTTCATGAAAATGTTCTTTGGTCAATGTATGAACTTTGATGAAAGGTATTCTCCTGTCTACCATGATTGGGTATCTTTTGTCATTAATGAAAAATTGAGTGAGCTCACTTTTTTCATAATAGCTTTGTTGGCATATAATTTATGAACATAAAATGTATCCATCTAAAGAATTTAGTTGGGCTGTTTTTTAGTTTAGTTACAGAATTGTACAACCATGGAGTGTTTCCATCACCTCAAAAATAAATCCCATATTCATCAGCAATCGCTCTCTGATCTCCCATCCTTGTTAGGACTTCTCTGTAGGTGTCCCCACAAAGCTGATACTGTTTATTTATTGACTTTGCCAGGCTTACCTCTTCATGTACTTTTTGTCATGTGGCAGCCGAAGTGTCTGCTCAGGTAAGCTTAATGGTCAGTGAATGGTTGCACAAATATTTCCTTGAATACCATGAACCACTAAGTTTCCTGGCCTTTGTAAATGCATGTTCAGTACTCTGGGAAGTATTTTCAACACTCACAGAGAGTGCTGGTCCAAAACAACCTAGTTCAGTTTTGCTGCCTCCGGGTCATTCGTTCTCTCATTAGCTGTGCCTAATCTGTTACGTGTCATCCCACTGGAAAAACAAAAACCACATCATGAAACCAAAGAGAAAGAAACAGGGACCACACCATGCAACCAAAACAATTCACTACAGGGAATGAAAAGGCAGAAAGGGAACCCTGAGAAAACACACAGACACAACTACTGAAAGCAGCTTCAGCTCTGATGAGTAGGGATGCAAGGGAAGAGGGGTAAGTGTTAAACCTGGTACCGTGGCTGCAACTTAAGGATCCCCCCAGGGCTGTAAGCGACCTCCGAAGAGTAGGATGCTTTCCAAATGCCCCTAGAGCTGGAAAGGGGGACATCAGAGGTGTTAAGAAGCAGCACTGACTCAATGGCTCCGCTGTTCCTGAATGGACACAAGAAAATTGCTCCTTGAAGACAGGAAACTAGAAAACTAGAAACCACCATGCCAAGTGGGGTGCAGGATTACTGCTGGATTAATCCTGACAGGAAAGACAAGCAAAACAGAAGGAGCAAGCCGTTTCCTCCTTTGCTGTGTTTCAGTCTAACTCTAACGCCTCCTCTTGGCAGAATCTGACAAGAAGCCAGGTGACAAAGCAGAAATGTAGTTTGCAAGGTCCTTGGTTCCAGTATCACAAAGCAGAGTACATGAGTGTAAAATTGGATCTCAGAGACAACAGCCTAATAACTGCTATATGCTGTTCATCCCTTCAAGTGAGTTTTCAATTTCAACAACTGTTTTTCACGTTTAGAAAATCTATTTGGTTCTCATAAAAATCTGCATGGCCTTTTCTGATTGATCTGCATTGCTTTCTTGTATTTTCTACGTCTTTCATGTGTCTAATCATTTCAAACACACTTCTCTTATAAGCCTCTATTACCTGAAGTTCTTGGAGGTCTAATTTTATCTCTACTTCCTGTCATTTCTACTAACACTTGTGCTGAACTGTTTTGTACTGTGGGACAGTGACCTCGTGTTCAGTCAGCCTGCATGGGCTGCTTTTAGTGTGTGTGACTCTGCAGAGATTTGCATTTACTTTTATTAGGTACCCTAGAGATTGCTGTCTCAAACCATACCACATTCTCTCATACTACATTTGGAGTATGAGAGAAGGGAAAGGCCCTAGGCAGACTGTGAGAGTAACAGATTATCTCTACTTCCATCACAGAGAATTTGGCTTCATCTAAGGATACATTCTTCCAAGTGTTTTTCCACAGAAATCAAGCCAGTCATGTGCCTGGAAGGAGACAGAAGAGTCGGTCAGGATCAGATAAATTCCAAGCTTGCTTCACTGTATTAGTTACCTTTCTAGAAGTCAATGGTTTGCAAGAGAGCAGATTTGATACAGGACATTTATAAGTTACAACATTCACCCATAAGCCAAATGCAGGAAGACTGCCAAATATGTGTCTATGCACTGGAGACCCAAGAGATCCAATCAAGGGCTGGAAGCCCACAGCACTGTCCGTGTACATCCACGCTGGCAAATGATGACTGAAGAAATCTTTACTGGAACCAGGATACGGTGCTCGCAGCACAGATGAAGACCAGAGCTCCCCTGAAGCAACAGCAGCCATCCCTGATGACAGCCAGGCCCCGAGCTCCTTCTTCAGCAAGAACAGCGGAGCTGCCTTCAGGAGAACCAGCCACAGCAGAGCTTCTCCTGGGAAACAGCCAGCTACTGTCTCCTGCTCCCGTTCTCCTTTATGTTGCGTCAGCAACAATACTCAGGCGGATCCTCTATGCCCAGAAGCACACCAACTCAGTCACATTCTCTGAATACAAGAGCTCCATGAGAGACAGGTCCTCCGCACCAGAAGACCTTCTTTCTGTATTATTGGGTCTTATAGCTAAGAAGATCTGATGAGCAAATCATTCTAGCCTCTGGCTTCAAAAGAGACCAGAAGTCCTACAGAGTTGTTTAAGACTTCAAACTGCACATTATACTCGATTTTCAGGGAGGAACCTATATCCTACCCTTTTACCCTGTGGCTAATCATGTCATGTGGGGCATGGTAATTCTGAGGGATAAAACCACTTCAACACACAGGAATAGACTCTTCCAGGACAGGAGAAAAAGAGCAGCAAGACTCTTGTGCTACACAATATATTCGTCCCATTAACAGGGACATTCCACAAAAAGTATATGACTATTTCTAGGAGCCCTGAGAATATCTGTATGCACAAAAAGGATATACCACAGCTATTTATTCTCCAGGAAAAAAATCCTTGGTCTATTAAGGTCCAGTCCCTTATTAAACTATAAAAGAAGAAGTATCAGTATCTGGAAATTTTCTCTCCATTTTCTCACTGGGGGTGAAAATACTTGGGTGAGACTTTTCTGTCCTAAGGGAGAGTGGGTAGGCTCTGCCTGGTGTGGGAGATAAAAACCATCTGTATAAAATGCTACCCACTCTGGCCCATGCCAACGCATGTGGACACTTCAGCCCGTGTGCATCCCAGGAAGCTGGACCATGCCATCACCACCATGGATGTTTCAGGATTCTAGCGATCAGCATCTGCAAGGCATTTAGTAATATTCATTATATCATTATTTTCGTAAGTGACTAATATGAGGAGACTAATACACAAATATATGCACATGTGGAAACCCACACACACACAGAGACCAAAATAACCGACTTACACTGTGAAAGTTTAAGGGAATCCATTTGATTATGTTCTCCTCAGAAAACTAGACGTAAAGGGGAAGCAGCTAGCTAGGATGCTACCGGTTGCAGGACCAGGAGTGTTTTGATGTCAGGATGAACAGGTGAGCTGGCTGCTGGGAGCCGTAACTCAAGCATGTTATGAATAGTTTAGTCTAAAAATGAAGGAGTCAAAGCTGAACAACACAGAGCTCATACCAGAGTCAACTTCAATCCATCAACTGGAACTCAGGGCCCTTGAAGTCTATGATTATCAAAAATGGCGGAGAAAATAGGCTATAATAGACAAAGAATAAATCTAGACTTCACAGATTACTAAACTTTCTCTATGTTTTTAAAATAGAGACTTTTTTTTGGTCCCAAGGTCAAGGGGAATGGGGTATATCTTGGAAAGTTTCAGATCTCACTGGGAGAATAAGCAGAAACATAAGACAATACATTACAAAAGAGCCGTACGATTAGACCCAGGAAACAGAGCAGCCATTTATCCTTCAAAGAAAAAATTCTTCTTCAGTATGCAGAGAGCACAATCATTAAGGCCACCTCTAGTCCCAGATATAGTCTATATATGTCAAAACCCAGTTCAAAGGAGAAACAGCGGTATATATAGTGGTAGCTCTGGAGTAAGTTTTTTCATTTGCTACGTACAATGTCTTAAGCATTTAATTTGTCTTTATAAGATCTGTTTTTTGCTTTCAGTGTGGTTAGTGTAATGAGGATTAAACAATAGATATAACTGGCACACAGCCATCCTTCAGCTATTACCATAGCCATGGTAATAGAAGGCTGCTCATTCCATGGAAGCCAGGAAACAGAGAAGGGAGGAGCGAGGTCATGCCTCCAGTGCCCACCTCCCTCAGGTCCTGACCCTTAGGCCTCAGGTCAGGCCCCACCTCCTAAATAGCAAGTCAGCTACAGACTCACAGTGCACCTGCCCACAGTGAGTGTAGTTTCCCTGTGATACAATCACCTGCCAAAAGACCCATCTGTGAATACATAAGACTTGTGGGGGACATTTTAGATCTCTAAACCACACATACTTCTACATTTCTCAATTCTACCCTTGGTGTACTCCCTCTTCATACTTTTAATAACGATAGCAGCTAATATTTATTGAGTGATTGTCACATGCCACTCAGTACACATACTTGGATAAACTCATTTAAACCTCAAAATTCTATAGGGGTATAAAATCTTATTATCATCATTTTCTAACTGTGGAGGCTGAGCAAAGAGTTTAATAACTTATTCAAGGTCATGCAGTAAAGTGTCAAAGCCAAATTACTGGCTTTGTTTTTTAACCATTATGACATAACTACTTGTATTAGTTAGGGTTCTCTAGAGGAACAGAAACAATGTAAATTACATGCATAATTATACAAAGGGTTTTATTAGGGAAGCTTACAGCAACCAAAGTGGAAGAATCACAACGGCCAGTCTGAGGGCTCAGAGGTGTAAGAATCCAAAATGGCCTTCTGCATGCTGGAGAGCTGGAGGATCCAGGAGCAGGTGCAAACTGAAGGCTTAGCAGCTCACTGTACAGCCACCAGTGTAAGTCAATGTCACTAATAATCAGAGAAAAGTAAAACAAAACTACAAGATAAAATTACACACTACCAGAAGGTCTGCAATTTAAAAGTCTGACAAATACAAAGATATTGCTAAGAATGAAGTGCAGTGGGATTTCTGACACGCAGCTGGTAAGAGTGACAACCAGTGTGAGAAAGGGCACACTCTAGTAAACGTCGGTAGATTGGCAGTTCTATTTACATTTGTGAACTGCACATAAAGATGTGTAGAAAATAAATACAGAATACTCATTTCACAATTGTTGTTTATATCCTAAAACTGGAATCTATTTAAATGCCATCAAGAATAGAATCAATACGAAGTGGTATAGTCATCCAACAAATACTATACAGTGCTTACTGGAATAAACTATATGCTTTATTCAGCCAGCAGTTAAAAAAAAAAAAGAAAGAAAAAGAAAAAAACTAATGAATTGTATGTACAAATAGCACAGACACATTTTAAAAATATAATACTGAATGAAATAAACCAAAGAAAAAAGAATGGGTACTGTGTAGGGTTATGATACAAACTTTCCAAAAGGCAAAAGTAAGCTATATTGCTAAAGTATAATTTGTAAATTTAATAAAACTGAATTATACCACAAGACTATTAAATGTAATTATACATGCACACAAATACACACACACGGAAAATCTTTAGGACAGCAAAAAAACTATAGAACAATATAAATAATGATTCTATTCCCGTAAAACAAAATCTATTTGTATGATATATGACTAAAGCACTACTATATTACCATCATATTATCAGCATAACCACAGTGAAACACCTGAGACAGGCTAACTTTGTAAGACAGAAGTTTTATTTTGGCTCTCGGTTCTGGAGGTTCAAAGTTAGGGAGCCGCATCTGGGCAGCTTGCTTGGCAGAGTCCCAAGACAACACAGAACATCCCACAGCAGGCAGAGAACTCATATGCATATGCACCTGTCTGATCGCCCTCTCTTCTCCTAAAGTCACCAGAACTGGATCGTGACAATGCCAACCCAGTGTCCACCTTCTGAATGTCTCACAGTACTAAATATCAGCATGAATGTGGGAGAGATAGACCATATTTAAAACCACAGCAACCGTCCAATAAAACTTACTGTGATAAAGGAAATGTTCTGTGCTCTACACTATCTAATTCAGTAGTTACAGTGACTATTATACCATTAAAATGTAGTTAATATCACTGAGGAACTGAATTTCAAATGTAATTTTAATCAAATTCAATTTAAATAACCTAGTGAGGCTAGTGCTTACAGTACTGTCCTGGGCAGTTATGACAATTATATAAACATACAGTGATTACCTCTAGAACAGGGTTTCTCTACCCGGATGCTATTAACAGCAGTACAGTACAGTAGCAGTAGGAATGATTTGTTGTACTGGTGCTGTCTTCTGCACTGTACATGTTGAACATCTCTGGCTTCTCCCTTCTAGATTTCAGTAGTAACCCTTCCATATTAGTGAACTTTCCCATCAATGAGACACAGTACAGTACTTAACAGCACAACGTAGAAGAGGAGAGGTTTCATTTGACCCATTGTTTCAGGGACCCTTAAACCATACTTAATCGCCAAATAAAGACAATAGCAAGTTCATAATTCCCCATAACATAATACAACTATGCCGTTACAGCTGGAAATACAATAATCACTTCCCCATAGTCTCAACAGTTCCAGTACTTTTCAAAAGTCCAAGCTCACAGCTTTTCTGAAATGCAAGGCAACCTCTTAACTGTGACTCTTTGTTTAAAAAGTTCCATAATCCAAAGGTACAGTCCCAGTCCAAAATGGAGGAAGGGTACAAAAAGAGAAATGGCCAAAGCAAGATGGGAACCCAGCAGGGCACACATTAAATTCTGGATGGAGGTCCCTCTCTGGTATCCAGGGTACACTGTGGTAAAATACCAGTTCCAAAGGGCTTAGGTGGCCCCACTCTTATGGCCTTGTTGGCTGCAGCCCACATGCCCTCTTTCTTGGGCTGGCTCCACTTACAGCCCGCAGTTTTCCTCTGCAGGTATTTCACATTCCAGGTATCTCCACCTTCTTGGGATCTCCACTGCACCTTTGGCTTCATTCCCACAGCTTGGTGCACTACCATCTCAGCACTGCTTATCTAGCCTTCTACACCTTCCTTTGAAATCTGGGTGGAAGCCTCCCTGACTCCACAACACTTACATTCTGCATGCCAGTAAAACCAGCACTATGTAGACAATGCCAAGGTCTGCTGTCAGCAGAAGCAGTACCCAGGCCCTCTTGGATCATGGCTATAGCAGCCTCTGAGTATCCCAGATGGCTAAGCACAGTAAAGGAATCCTGGAGAACCAATTCCCTAGCAGGTCCTCTTCAAGCCAGCATTGCAGGGACTCTCATCTCTAAAAAAATGTTGATGCTTTTGCAAGCTTGAGTCTGCAATGGTGGGGTCTAGCTGATTCCTAAGACAAAGTCAAGGCATCTTTCTTTTTCTTCCTGTACAAAGTACTTGGTGCCTTTTTAATGGTGCTAATCTCCTTAGAAGCTATATCTCCTTTGCCCCCTCAACTTTACACATCATTTCTTCTGGGCCCAAATTTAAATTTTAAAGATCTTTCTGCTCTCTCTTTTGCCCCCAAACCTCTCTATAAGTCTAGCTAAAAGCAACCAGCAGACCAGCAGGACCCATGTTACATCCTGAATTTTGGGCTGCCTTGAAATTTTCTCTCCCAGATTAATTAGTCTACTGCTCATAAGCTCAGTCTCCTGCAAAGTCTCAGGACATGGGAAAAATGTAGACAAATTTTCTGCCAGTGAGTAACACACAGTCTATAGTCCAAATGTCAGTGGAATCCTTATTCCCAACTAAATACGCCTAACCCTGGCCTTTACTGTCCACGTTCCTATCAGCATTCTAATCTTCTGATCTCCAACCAGAATCATGTATCAAGCTCTGCTTAAAGCATTCTAACGCTTCTCTACTGGTATCTCTAAACCTTTCCCAACTCTTCCCACAAACCAGTCTTCTTCTAAACCCATGGTCAGCTGGACGTGGTGGTGCATGCCTATAATCCCAATACTTGGGAGGCTGAGGCAGGAGGCTTAGTGCCAGTTTGAGGCAGCCCGGGCTACATAATGTGTTCCAGGATGCCCTGAGCTACACAGGGGGATCTTGTCCAAAATAAATGAATAAAATACACTACATGGTCAGGTACAGTCACAGCAAGGACCCCACTCCTCTGGTATAAAGTTCTGTATTAGTCAGCTTTCCCATTGCTGAGACACAATATCCAACACCCACAACTTAAAGGAGAGAGTTTAATTTGACTCACATTTTCAGTGACTCAATCTATGGTCAGCTGGCTCCAAGGCAGAAGTGTCAAGGCAGAAGGCATGGTGGAGTAAAGATGCTTACTTCATGGCAGCTAGGAAATAGAGCAGAGAAATAGTTGCAGAGAAGAACAAGTAAGGGACCACACATAGAACCCAAGGTCACTCCTCCGTAACATACCTGGTCACACCCATGGGTGTGTTTTACTAATCTGCTAAACATTTCTTAATCCAGTGAAATTGACATATCCAGATTAATGGTCACAACCTCAGTGAAGACAAAATCTCCAGATCTTTCTAAATGTAACCTAAGGGGCAAAAATGTCCTCAGTTGAGAACAATAGCTCTAGAGGTAAGACAGAAAAAGGAAGGGAAAGAGTATTGTGACATTTTGTTGTGTTTCTATTTCTGTTCTAGTTCTTCAATTTCTTTAGAGGGAGCATATACACACTTGTATTATTTGTATAAAAACAATAATAATAATTTCAAAAGAAAGTGTGACTTCCCGCGAGTAAAATGGGGAATGTATACCTAAACCCTAATATTGCTCTAAATATTAAGAGAAAAACAGAAATGATGACTAATTTATTGGTATAGTTGGGAAAAATACAGTAAAAGAAAGTTCACATGAATAGTTACCAAAAGCAGTGGAGCAAAAGGGACTCTCCTCTTACCTGAGTCTGTGGCGTGGAAAAATGTTTGGTTATTTTTGCCATTCACAAAGATAGGTAAAAGAGAAACAGGGACCATTTATAGAAACACAGCTGACCTTAGTAACCACAGAGCAGTGGTTCCAAAACCAAAATCTGAGGATGCCCAGGTCCCTTATAAAAAATAAAACAGTATTTGCATATAACCTATGCACATCTTCCTTGTCTTAGTTACTTTTCTCCCATTGCTGGGACAAAATACTAGACACCCAAACTTAGGGAAGAAAGGTTTATTTAGCTCACAGTTTCTAGAGGTTTCAGTCCACAGCCAGCTGGGTCCAAGACAGGGTGACATGGCAGACAGGCAGAAGTGAGCAAAGTAAGCAAGGAATGCAAGCAAGCTGCTAATCAGCTTCTTCTTGTATTTTATATCTCATCCAGAGAGGGTGGGCAGTACTCCCACCCTTAATCCTAATACTCTTAATCCTAGCATCACACCCCTGCTCCTGCAGAACCATGCCAAAGCAATCAGCGGACTAATTTAGTAATCACACACTCTAGATCCAGCTACCTCTTACCACATGAGGCTTTGAGGGGACATCTAGACACAAACCATAACACTCCTCAACACTTGAAATCATGTCTAGATTACTTCTAATACCTAAATACATTGTAAATGCTATGGAAATACTTGTTATGCCATATTGTTCAGGGAATAATGGCAAAGAAAAAGTCTGTATGTATTCAGGACAGATGCAATTTAATTTTGGGGGGGTTGGTACTGGGGACTTAACCCAGGGCCTTTGCTTCAAGCTATATCCTTAGTCCCCTGCTCCACTTTTTTGGAATTGCCTAGGCTGGGGTTAAACTTGGGATCCTCCGGCCTCAGCCCCTCAAAGTTCTAAAGTTATAGGCATGTGCCACCACCATGCCTGGTTTAAAAAATATTTTCAATGTACAGCTGGTTGAAACTGTAGATGTAGAACTCATGGATACAGAAAGCTAACTACATAATATCCCTAATTCGTGATGTATTAAAATGAAAGAATGGGAAATGCAAATCAAAACTTCACTGAGATCGATCTCCCTTCAGTCAGAATGACTATCACCAAAAAACAATGCTGTCAAGAACGCAGAAGGAAAGAAGCCCTTTTACACTGCTGGCAGGAACGTAAATTAGTACAGCCACTATGGAAATTAGTATGGAGGTTCCTCAAAAAAGTAAAGATAGAGCTGCCATTTGACCTGTTATACTAGGTTCCATAGTGTAATGGTTAGCACTCTGGACTCTGACCTGTTATACTAAACCTTGGTATATACCTGAAGCAATTAAAGTCAGCAAACTATAGGGATAGCTGCATACCTGAGTTTATTGTGACACAATTCACAACAAGCAAGATATGGAACCAGCCTCGGAGCCCATCACCAGATGAATGAACAAAGGAAAAAAAAAAATTTCTTAAGAGGGCTTTTTGACACTTGCCAAGGCCCATTCAGTGCAATAAGGCTTGAGTAAAAGAGTTCCTTCCCTCTGAGGGCTTACATACCAGTTGGGGGAGACAGACCCTAAGATGATATATAACTTTTCAACAGATGGCAAAGAGTGCTACAAAGAAAAACAAAGCAGGGTAAGGAGGCAGGGAAGGAGGGCGCAGATCCTTCTCACTGTCACCAGCTTGCACAGACTCTTGCTTTGGTGATGATGGAAATTAAAACTGAAACAACAGCACAAGCTTTAACTGGGAAGTTTGTTATAGAAAAGAAAAAAAGCTGGCAATCTATAGGCAGCCAGCAAAGAGAGAAGCTGGCTCCACCCCAGATGGAGAACCACCCAACAGGGCAAATGTTCCATTGTTGTCATTATTAGGTCTCAAAGGAATGTGTTAAGTATTTGTGGATTTTTTTCCTCAAAAGAGGTAGGGAGCATAGAATGGGTGATGTGTGCAGGTGTGAGTTTACACACAGCCCAGCATGTGTTTAGAAAACATCTGTGACTTAGATTGAACTATTCAAAATCTCTGAAAAGGAGAATGTATTTTGAGGGCAGAGTCTAAACACTAACAATACAAAAATTAGAGGTGAAGAACAGCCAGTGGGGACAGATCCAGTGAACATTTTCTTGGGCTCTTAACTGAAAAAACCTTGGAGGAAGACATCATGTAGGGCAGGAAATGAGAGTAAACCGGAAGTCTTAATGAAAACTGTAACCCAGCCTTCATTAACAGCTGAGATTCTTACTGTATTAAGGTCCATTCTGCCTAGAAGAGGAAAATGTAGGAGGTTACCGCCATCTAGAGTCTGTATAATTTGTCATATACAATGTTCAGTATTCAATAAAAAATTACAGACATGCCAAGAGAATAGACTAAAGGACACCAAAAAACAAGGGAGAAAAGACAATGGAAGCCGCAAAAGATGTAAATCTTGGAGTTATTAGACAAGAAAATTTTAATAATTGTTCCATTGACCTAAGAAAATTCTCCAAAGAATTACAATCCATTAAAAAGAACTAAATGAGCTGGATGTGGTGGCACAGCCTGTAATTCCAGCACTCTGGGAGGCTGAGGCAGGAGGATGGCAAGTTAGAGCCACTCCTGGGCAATTTAGCAACTCAGTGAGGGCCTCTCTCAAAATAAATAATAAAAAAGGGATAGGCTGTAGCTCAGTGCAAAAGGTCTTGTTTTCAATCCCCAGAAACATGCAACAACAAAAAAAAAAGGGGGGTGGCTCAGTGGTAAAGCACTTGCAAGAATGAATGGGATTTGAGGATTTGAGAACTGAAATTAAGAAATCAATAACAACTTTAGCAGAAGATAGAAAAATGCATGACAGATAAATACAAAACGTCTAGTATAAAGAACAAGGAGGAAAACAGGAGACACATGAAACACCCTGAAAAGTTTTTAACATCCAGATTATTGGGGTCTCAGAAAGAAGAGAGAGAAAAAGTGGAACAGGCAATACCTAGAAGATATGATGTCAGAAATTTCCGAAACTCATGAAATTCAAGAAACTTTGTAAATGCCAAGCAGGGAAATTAAAAAAAAAAAAAAGAACCCACATTAGTTACATCATAGTTAAACTACTGAAAACTAAGATAAAGAGAAAAATCGTAAAAAACAGCTAGAAAGGAGGATGTGGGTTACCTTCAAAAGAGCAACAACAGCCCAACAGAGCTGACTTTTTAACAGAAACGGTGTAATGCAGAAAACAATGAAACTATACCTTTTAATTCTTTGAAGAAAAATTCCTAGATATACTTAAGAGAATTTTTAAACTACAAGCAAGCTATAAAAATCTCAAAATATAGCAAAAAATAAAAAATAAAAAAGCTAGATTAAGAGACAAGTGTAGCATAATAGCATCTAACATTTAATCAGAGTTTCAGATAGAACACGACAATACTGGAAGAGAAAATGTTTTAATAATTTTCCAAAGGGCCTGGGGATTTAGCTCAGTGGTTAGAGTGCTTGCCTTGCAAGCCCAACGCCCTGAGTTCGATCCCCAGCACCAAAAAAAAAAACTCCAAAATGCATTAAAGATAGCACTGTACAGATTCAAGAAGCTAAAAACAGATCTCAAACGAGAAGGAAAAAAATCCACCTTACGCACCAGGCATTTTCTGTCATTTTTCAGCTCCAAGCGCATCTTCTCATTCTCTAGTCTGTTATGCTGGAGGACTACATTTCCCAGACCCCCTTGCCAGTGACCTTCCTTTTGGGCTCTGCCAATAAAAGTCACTGGGAGATCAGATGGCAACAGCTAGATAGCAGTTACCCTAGACCCAGTAGTTTTTTTGCATGAGAGGCAGTTTTATACACTAAGTCCCTGAGACTTAGAGATTATTACCATAAACCTATTTTATCCTAATAAAATGCACATCAAAAAGTGACAGATGAAGACTCACCTATTAAGAATCCACATTTCCACTCCAAGGTACATATCCTAAAGAAATGTGTTTATGTATACCAGAAATCACGTATAAAAATGCTTATCACAGCATTAATCTTAGTACAGAAAGACTGAAACCAATTCCCAAGTCCATCAACAGGGTATTGATTGCATTATGTTATACTCCTACAATATACATCAACAAAACTGAATGAAGCATAAAAGTTAAACTACACAACAATATGGCTGAATCTTTTTCTTTGGGGCAGGGAAGAGTACTAGGGACTTAATCCAGGGCTTTCACACTGATCTACATCCCCAGCCCTTTTTTATTTTTTAACTTGAGACAGTCTCACTAATTTGCTAAATTGCCCAGGCTGGACTCTAACTTGCAATCCTCTTGCCTCAGCCTCCCAGAGTGGTAGGATCATAGGCTTTGCCAGAAATTTTTAATCTAATTTTACTCTTCATGTGCTTCATTCTTGAAAATAGTTATATTCATAAATGTACGTACTGCAAAAAAGTGATGAGATGAATAAGGTGCGAGTGAAGCAAAGGGTATTTTCCTCTGGGAAGACAGGTCTTATGAAAGTAGAGTCAAAGCTGGGCACGGTCACCAATGCCTGTAATCCCAGCACCCTGGCAGATTGAGACAGAAGGGTCACAAATTGAAGTCCAGCCTGGGCAATTTAGCAACTCAATGAGATACTGTGCCAAAAAAAAAAAAAAAAAAAAAGGCTGGGGATGTAGCTCAGAGGGAAGGCCTTGGGTTGTGGTTCAGTCCTTGGTATTACCAAAAACAAAAAGTCCAGGAAAGACACAAATTTTTCAGGTTGGTTGTCTGACTGCAACTGTATCCATTCCAAAAATTAATGAGCAACCATTTATTTTTCTAGTATTAGTGATGTTGTATATGTAATTATAAAAACATCATGAGCACAAAAAAACTATTTGACACATTTTTGTATTTCCAATGCTGCAAAAAAACTATTTTATTTTACATATGTTGGCCACATATAAAGTGTACAATACAGTTCATGTAAGTAATAAACTTTATTTTTATATTTTAACTTATTATTTTATGAAATAAGACAAGTCAAGTTTAATAATTAAGAAAACTTTCACATCTGCTAATAACAATGAACACTTGCACACATGTCTGTAGAATGAAATACTGCTACCCATAATTCAGTTTACCTGCCAAGCTGCAAAAAACACACGTATGACGAAGCATGGCTCTGACTGGACTGTGCGTGGCAGGCGCAGGAGGTAGAGTCAACTTCACTGAGCCTCCCTACAGAACATGACACTGTCGCCTACAAAATCCACACTGGAGTGCAGGACACAAGTGCATCATGAAAAACACCACGAAAGATCACACAATAAGGTTCGAAATTTCACTGTCTAGGGCTCCACGCAGGCTGCAGGCTGGACATGCTTGCTTGGAAGTGTACCCTATGTGCCATGAACAACTGTGCGTGTAGATCTCAAATTTTAAGAATTCCCAAGTAACAGCAGCATCACAATCATGAACACTCGCATGCTCTACATTCTCGGGGAAACAAGAAGAGAGTGTTTGCCCTGCTTCCCAGGACCCTGAAGCTCAGAGGGACACAACTGTCAAAACCAGGAGCAGAACCCAAAGCCAGGGTTTCACCTCTAAAGCATTTCCAGGCACACGGACTGCTGAACACAGCAAAACCTCTCAGGTCTTAAAAAAATACTCCAAATAAGGCTCTTTAAGGCTTCTGGCAAGGACATTTTATTTTCTGGTTAAAGGCACAACTTACAGAAATGCCATAAAAACAAACATGTAAACAAGGTATCGGAACTTTGGTTCACTGACACATCTCTCGCCTACGACATCTGAGGTACAGAGGCACCTTACGAGGTGCGGGGCAGCCCGGCTCTACTGCAGCCGCCTCAGTGCTGCCCTGGGAGCTGGGGTGGCACAGGCCAACGAAGAGGCTGGGACCCAGGTCACGCAGCACAAGCCCAGACTGCTCTCCCCACTCCAGACAAACACTGACTCCTCCGAAACCCTCCCTGACAGGAGCTGGAACACAGAAAGGTATCAGTCACGCTGAACTTGAAGACGACTGGAGCTGTGGGGCCAGGAAGGGAAAGGGCAGGAAAGGACATCAGTCAACTTCTGTTGCTCCACAAGGCCTCAAGAACTCCTGTCCTCGTTCATGGAACCACTTATTGGAAACTGCGAACAAAAAGCAAGTATGTTACGATTGCAATGGTCAGTTCAACAGCAAAAATCAATGACTGCGCCATGACGGCCCCTGCTCTGGGCTTTGGGAAACAGACTTGAGTAAAACATGGTCTCAGGCTTCAAGTGTTAAGAAAGACACAAGAGTGAACAGGTAAATGTTCAAAATTCTACCAGGCGCATGATACACATGTGTGGGGTGCCACAGAAACAGAGCCATGTTAGGGAGGAGGAAGCCTCAGGGCTGGAATATGAGGCCGAACACATGTTATCTTGGGAAGAAGATAGACACACAAAGACAAACAGAGATGGCTGCCACACCAAGGCAGGCTGCAAAAAGTAGGAACAGGACGAGAAAGTCATCAAGGCAGGAGCCAGGTGGACATACGTCAAGGACCTGAGGAAGTCTGACATTACTGGAAGGTGGCGAGTAAAAACTGAGAGGCAGGAGGGGAGGGAGCCCCTCAGCACTGTGGAGGGTCCAGCCCCACACCGCAGGCCCTGTGGGCCAGGAGATACAACTTAGATAAAAAAGCGGAGCCGGACCACTTCTTGGTATCTTCCCAAAAGAATTAAAATCATATTGCAGGGATATATGCACACCCATGTTTATACCAGCACAGTTTGTAATAGCTAAGTCTTGGAAGCAGCCCAAATGCCCATCAACAGCAGAATGGATTAAGAAAATGCGGTTTTTTTATACAGTGGAGTACTACTCTGCCATAAAGAATGATAAGCTTGAGATATTCCCAGGTAAATGGATGCATCTTGAGACCATACTCTTAAGTGAAATAAATCGGACACACATGTTTAAATACCGCATAGTTTCTCTGGTGTGAGAAACTGAAGTGTAAATAAAGACTAAAATGCATTATATTGGGCAAGGGAAGAAAATGTCCAAATGGGAAAGGGAACAAGGGAGGGGGAAAGGAACAGAGGGACAAGAGAAATAAGAAATGGAAGGAAAAAATGGAAACAAATCTTTTGTAAATAGGGAGGGGGGGAGGGGAATGGGAAAAAAAGAAGCAACAAGATATATCATGTACAGGTACAAATTCCCTATGATGAACGTTATCAATATGTACATCTAAAATGTACCATTAAAATAAAATTTAAAAAAAAAAAAAGCGGAGCTGGAATCGCCTAAAGCTGAGTCCCAAACACACACGAAACAGGACACTGTTCCTAAATGCGGGCTCTCTCATAATGAATACAAAATACAGTTAAATGTACTTCTGAGTCACACAGATTTTAAAATACAACTGAACTGAAAATAACACATGTATTTAACATTGAACAAAATGCCCACAAGGTTTGTAACAGCACACATAGTTAAATAATAAATTTTAGTTAAAATTAATATGGCCTGTTTACATTATTATGTTACTTTAATGCTATGCGTGAGCCATCTAGATTACACTCACATTTCCTTCTTGTACAATTGCCCCCCACCAAATCAGCAACTACTTCATCTTCTTTTTCATTTTCTTAATTTTCTGTGAATCTATCACTATTTACCCCCAAAACTCCAAGGGTTATAAACTGGTGTGATTGCTCCCTGTCACATCCTGGTGCTAGCCCCTTGTGGTTCACCACCGCTGCTTAAAAGATAAAGCTCAAGAGGTGGGGATTTCGCTCCGTGGTAGAGCACTTACCTAGCAAGCACAAGGCCCTGAGTTCAATCCCCAGCACCCAAAAAAACAAGATAAAGTTCAAACTTCAGCCTCTGGAGTCCAGTCTCACATCCAGCATCATTTCTCGGTCCCTGTGCCACAGGGCTCCCCTTCTTCAAGTGACAAGGGCACCCAACCACCACACCTGTAACTGTGGCTACAGCCTGCACCTCATTCCACAGGGGTCTCGCTTGTCTGGGCTAGCCCTTCCCCTCTCCGTGTGCAGCTCGCCCACTACTCCCTCAGAAACCTTGCCAGACCCTTCTCCTCTGCAGAGCCTCCCTGCGCATACGCTGCCGTGTGGCTCGGGGGTTCTTCAGCTCTCTGAGCAGCTCTGAGGGGTCCCAACCAGCCCTCTTGGCACTGGAGCAACTGAGCAGACGCGGCTGGATGGTACATCAGTTAGCAGAGAAAAGCTCTTAGAAGGAGAAGGTCACAGTTTTGTGCAGACTTGGCAGCAGTTGTGTGCCAGCTCTAAGTCTAAAGCCAATCACCAAGGTCCAGCCTGTGACCACTACGGCCAACTCCACCTGTTGAGCCACTCACCCCACTTGCAGCCCACGAGCACAGGGCAGGCTGCATGTCTCGTTCGGTAGTCACCTTCCCCACTCCGCAAAAGGTTGTACCAGAATACAGCTGTGCCCTGGGAAGAGACAGCCTGTCAGAACACACCCTTAGAAAACAGGCTCAGAGACCGAGCACAGGCACAAGGAACCCTGCCCAAAGCAGAAAACCCTCACTTTCCTGTGTATAGGAGACAGGACTCTAGGACTGTACAGATAGAGAGGTTTCCCTTCACGGTGCCTCGGAGGTTTAGAAAGCCACCCACCCCCGATGGGATTTCCCACCCCACCCCTCCTACCCAGGTAGAAGATGGACCACAGAGGCACGGTGCCGTGTAGGAAAGGGCTAAAGGCACATCACAGCGACAGTCAAGTGGGCCAGGAAATGGGACTGAGGGACACGGACAAGATTTGAGCCCTGTTTCGACCTGTGACCGCTGGACTCATAACTTACCTTCTTGGGCCAAAGTGCAGCTCCCAGATCAGGGAAGACGGTGGCTCCACCAGCTTCTACATCACTCATCTGGGAATATACAAGGGATAGAGCTTGACCCCTCTACCCAAGGATCTCAGAGCGAGCAAGCCCTGAAGGCTGCAACAAGGTGTGCAGACTGCCATTCCGAGCATGAGCAGCTCTGCTCCTGGCCAGCCCCTCAGCCAAGAAAGGCTCTTCCCACATCCCACTGGAATGGGATGTGGCTGGAAGTCTCCAGGCCACAGAGGGTCAGAGCAGAAGCCAAAGGACACTCATGTACAGGCGCTCCTTGGATGGAACAGTCTGAGCCTACACTCAGAAGATGCACACCCTGACCCTACCCAGTGACCCCACACAGCCTGGCCCTGCCTGAGCCACTGCACTCCCGCAAACTGCCCTGAACAGGAGCCTCCTCACATGGTGGAAGCTGTTTTTCTGGCTCCAGCAGCTCACTGCTCTAGTCTAACTCTTACTTTCCCAGAAGAGCCACCCTCTGCGTGGGCAGGGTCTCCAGAGGCTACACTGCTCACAGGATCCACACAGAAGGCTACACGCACGGCTGCACAGTGTGCCTGACTCACACCCAAGTACCAATCCCTCCTCATTTTCTCTCAGTTGTTGCCTATACTGTAAGAAAAATTAGACCTAAAAAACATTTCTAGCCGGGCATGGTGGCACATGCCTGTAATCCCAGCACTCAGAAGGCTAAGGCAGGAGGATTGTCTCGAGTTCAAGACCAGCCTGGGCTACATAGTGAGTTCAAGGCCAGCCAGAACTACACAGCAAGACCCTGTTTCAAAAAAAAAAAAAAAAATTTTCACAGGACACACACCAGACTGACCGAAGGGTATGTGACAGACAAATGGTAAATGAATAGGATGAACAGCCCCAGTGACCTGGCACAGCCCTGGGGATCAGATGCAGGGAAACCCCAAGGCTCAGTCTCACTAGCCTTTCTCTTCAGACACACTGGCTTTCTCTCTTTCCAACATCCCAAACTCCTTTTCCACATCTGTGCACACTCTCTTTCCTGCCAGAAATATGTCCCATTCAACCTTCAAAGGAGGCCTTGTCCGAACCCCAAGTGTGACCTAATTCTCCACAGCACTGTCTCAATGGTAACTATACCAGTCTCTCCCCTGCTTAGGGCCAAGAGTGGAGTGCACATCCCACTAGCCAGCAAGTCCACAGCACAGTCCCCATAGTAACCACATAACGAACATTTAAAAGGAAACATAAACTTCTGTTTCTAGGCTTCTCGCCAGCCTCAGAGATGTCTCTGTGGAGTAGGCTCTCCCAGCAAGGGGAAAGGAAACATTCCTCTTATGGAAGGCAAAAGCAATCAGCCTTTGGAGGGAGCAGAGGCAGCGGGTGGGAGGCAGGCACCAGCCTCTGGGGAAACCAAGACAGCTCTCACCTAAGGGTGTCTCATGGCTGCCTCTTCACTCCGCCGCCAAGAAGTCAACCCCTCAGCGCCCACCCCAGGAGCCCGGGGGACACTGGGTCCATCAAGAAGTTGGCATAATACGCTATAACACGGATGAATCCTGAGGAGGCTGTGCTAAGGGAAATAAGCTAGCCACAAAAAGAGAAATCTCTTTGATCCTCTGTGTGTGAGATGAGATGTGTGAGTAACCAAAATCAGAGACAGAATGGAAAACAGTGGCCAGAGGAGGGGCACCTGGATTACTGTTTAATAGGAACAGAGCTTCAGTTTTACAAGATGAGCACGGTTATGGCGATGGGTGGTAGAGATGGTTACATTAACATTAGGAATATATTTAATGCTACCGAAGTATGCTTGAAAATGGTTAAGGTAGTAAATTTTATGTTCTGTGTATTTTACAATACATTTAAAAAGTTGGGGGAAAAAGTAGCCAGGGATAAAGTCTTGGTGGGAAGTATGGATGGAGGGCTACCCAGATGGGAACAAGCGCCAGCTCTCCCTACGCTGCCAAGAAGGGACAGAGGAACCATTACACAGCAGCTGTGGCATCAGCCCTGACAGGGGTGGGACATGACAGCCCTCTGGATCCACAGTTCCCTCGGAGCCCAGAAGCTGCACACATCATACTCACGTAGTTTAAGAATGTGGCCACACGATTCCCAGTCCCTAAACGCTTGAAAGCATCTTGCTCATGGTTCTACAAAATTAAGTGAGAGTGAACAAGTGGGCCTGGACGCAATACTTACATAGTTAAGAAACGTCGCTAACCTATTTCCCTCCGTTTTGAGGCCGCTGTCAAAAGGTCGCTGCAATAGACAACAACTTTCACCCAAGTTTGCAACCGCCTTACCCACCACCCAAAGGACTGGGGCCTAAAGGGTGAGGGGAAGCTAGTAAGTGCGCAGCCCACAAAACAGCCTGGATTGTGGACCAAGGCCACACAGGAGACTCTCCCCAGGGTTCGGGGTAAGGGCAGGAGTACAGGAAAAATTTCACAAGGATCTAGTGCGGGCCTTTGCTTTAGAATCTGGGCAAACAGTACCAGTGTCAGGGCGGGGACACACTCCCCACATCTCCAGGGGAAACAGCCAAGGCTCCCGTGGGCTTGCCAGGCCCTGGGCTCCAGATCTGGGCATCACCAGTGACAAACGGTTCCTCCTGGCAAGGCAGGAGGCCAGGGGAGTGATGCGGAGGCTGCGGCGCCCCCAGGAGCTCAGCCCCCCCACCCCCGCCCCGCCGTCGGTCTGCGAGGGCCCTTGGAGTACACCTGTGCTGCAGGCCTCACCCTGGAGAAATCGAAGTGCGGCTCATACTGTCCTCCCATCCCATAATTGGCAACCTGGTGAGAAAGAACAGAGCGGGCCTTGTCAGCAGCATGAGCAGCCCCACGGCAGCCTATCTCTCCCAGGGCACCACCTCCCTTGTCCCAAAACAAGCAGAGCGGCCTCTCTAAGGTGAAGGGTAACCGCATCCCACCAGAACAGGTGGGGAAGGATAGCGAGCCCTTTTGCAGCCTTGTCAGACAGGAAGGCAGCAGCACAAACACAGCTCCGTGAACAAGATGAGTGAGCACCGACGGAGCAGCAGGGGAGCCTGTCGCCTCTTCTTCCTCTCCTGTTTGAGACAGTCTCTCTATGTAGCACAGGCTGACCTGGAACTCACAATCCTGCCTCATCCTCTCAAGCGCTGGGATTATAGGCATGCACCACCATGCCCAGTAAGGGAGCCCTTCTTGAGGCCCTGGCCTAGGCCCTGTTTGGGAGATGGTGGGAAGGTGGTCCTGAGGAAAACTCAATAACCTCAGGACTTAGGTTGTTTTGCTGTTTTTGTTTCTTGAGCTAGGATCTTGCTATGTTGCCCAGCGTGGATTGAACTTGTAGGTTAAAGAGATGGTCCTGCCTCAGCCTACCAACTAACTGGAACTATAAGCATGTACCACCTCGCCAGGCTTGAGATCGTTCTTTTTATTTATTTTATTGTTGGTGCTGGGGCTCGAACTCAGGGCCTTGTGCTTGCGAGGCGAGAGATTTTTCTTTTTTAAATACTACTTTTGTACCTACTCAGTAGCTGGCACTGCTCCTGCCACTGTCTGCCAGTGTCTGTTTACAGTCAGGTTGAGTGGAACAAACACATCCCACCCTCCAACCGCATGGAGTACTTCTGCATCCAATCGACACAGCAGGACAAGGGTGGACAACTGCGGGGTAGCCAAGAACGGCTGCACTACCTCGCACCTCAGAGGAAGCCCAGACCTGCGGCGAGATCTGAGCCACCACTGCCTTGGCAATTACCATGTGTCATTAATTGGACTGGAAATTGTGAATGCCTTTGAGAACAGCTTATAGCACAGCAGGCTGCTCTAAATCACAATGGTAACTTTGGCTACAGCCACACAATGAGAGACGAGGTTTAAGAGAAACGCAGAAGAGGACACAGGAGCTGATGGTTCAGGTGGCAAAGTCAATGTCTACCAGGAAGAGCTGACTACTGTGTCTTGCCAAAATCCTAAAAACCTTCGGGGCTCAGCTATTAGTTCTCAGGAAGTTGGTATTTTCTGTACGTCCTTTTTGGCAATTCCAAAAGTCAAGTAAGAGATGCTAAAAATTGGCAGTAATGGACACCTTTAGTTGAGGAAGAAAGGGGAAAGTGAATCTACAAAAGAGGAAATCCTCCTGTTGCAGCACAAATACTATTTGCCAAATATGGTGAAACACAAAGTTTGACATTATTATCTTCAGTGTCTACAAAAATAAAAATTTTGATACAAAGAATCAGTGGATGAAAATATGCTGTCATCTCTATGCTTCAGCCTTCAAAATCCCTACACTGAAAATACCTGAGTTCCTGTCAACAAGACAAGCAGGCTGGGCAGCAGGTGCCTGTAAAGCTGGGGGGAAATTTAAGAAACGAAATGCTAGACGGAGCAGATCAGAAAGTCCTATTAGAAATGCTTTCACACTGGATCAATTCTAGTCAAGAACTTGAAGAAAATTTTAGGCACGACTATATCTAGTGTGCCACAGCACTCAAGAGAGTGCAATCACTGCTTGTTGCCAGGGCTTCAAAGTACGACTACTTCCTAACACTTCGACTCACTGGGTAGAGTGCTTAGCCCATCAGATCCTAGGGGGTGAAAGAAGATGTGCTGCTATCACAGGCTCATCTTTTAACAGTTTGATTATGGTACTGAAGTCACTACACCTACCCCCTTAAGTGATGTCCCCAAATAAGTACAAAAGCCCTGGGAACTTCTGGTTTGACGGCACTTAAGATTCATCACCCTGGCACACCCAAATCTCCAGACTCATACCTTTAGTATAAGCAACTGTATGTCAAAACTGCTTCCCATGAGAAGGTATTCGTTTGAATCTTTATACTTTTGTTGCTACTGGGTAATGTGGTGATTTCAAAGACATGGGTATTCATGGTGTGAGATCAAGAGAAGGCAAAACAAAAGGGGGAGTTAGAAATCACTTCCCTTGTGTGGTTGAGACATCTCTGAACCAGAAGTCTTGAATCTTAGAGAATTATGGAGGTGCAGCCTCTTCTCTATCAGACAGACCCTCGGCCAGCTCACAACAAAGCCTCAATTGCCCTTCTTCCCAGAGGTGTGCACCAGACATCAACTAGAGCCAAAGAAGTGTTGACAGGCAGCAGAAGACACAGCTCCTTTCCGGAAGCCTATAGCATTCCCAAAGGGACCCTGAGGTGAGGGCTGTCGCTGGCGCCCAGGCATTTTTCACTCTGCAAGCAGTGCCTGTGGAGCGAGTAGGGGGACAGACGCTAACACCCGGGGTCCTGCTCCCTAGGTCACAGTGTTCACAATACTACCGGCTGGCAAATGAAGTGCCAAAGCAGTGCCCGGAGGAAAAATGCAAATGAAATAGTGTCTCGGCCACCTGGCAGTTGTGGGCAAGATCTTCTCAAAGAGCCGTGGCCGTGAGAGCCCCTCCGCCGAGAATTTGCACGTGCAGATCGCAGGCCATGGAGAGGCCTGGCAGGAGGAAGCCACAGTTGTAACGGAGAAACCAGTCCACAGCCAGAAGCTGCCGTCTTCTGCGGCTGAGGTGAGATGGAGGAACAGACAATGCGGCTGAGAAACCAGCCAGGAAGGCAAATGGGACCAGCCCCGTCTATTCACCCCACGGACAGCCAAGCCACCTGCTGTCCTTGGCCAGGGCCGAGAGCGTCCCCAGTGCTGGCTCTGACGGGAAAGCCGCAGTGGCCCGTGTCTTGAAACAACAACGAAATTAATTTTAAAATGTTAAAAAAAAAACTGCTCCAAGAAGCTACCACTCGAGATAACCCCAACTGGGTTGCCCTGAGCACACAGGAAGCGCCTGACACGCCCGAAACGGTGACGAGGTAAGTGGCAGAGGCAGCAGAAGCCCTCTATTGACGTGCTCGTCAGTAGAATCTATTAGAAATTAGAGCCTGCTAAGCTAAGCTAAATAATGATTTAAAATGTTCATAATACCGCTTTCAAGGTAATCAGCACGTTTTTGAAAACTCTGGTGGGCTTTGTACAAATCTGTAACAACGGCCTTCAAAATGGGTCTTCTGATTGCTGATGCAGCTACCTAAAGAATGAGTGCAGATCTGCTTGGTGGGGCCAGACAAAAGTTCAGTAAATCTTTTCCAAATTGTCATTACTCAATGCACTAATGAGACCCAGGCTGTTCAGACCCAAATGTCAAGCCTAAAG
Organism: Hystrix cristata; assembly: GCA_004026905.1. Classification (NCBI taxonomy): domain Eukaryota; kingdom Metazoa; phylum Chordata; class Mammalia; order Rodentia; family Hystricidae; genus Hystrix; species Hystrix cristata. Next base: position 73,021 of record PVJO010005567.1, on the reverse strand, counting down.
GTGACAGCTGCTGTCTTTAAACATACAGAAACTCTGGCCTGAGCTATCCAGAGGACTCTAGAAAGACATCAGTGAAACTTCTTTGGCGGTGTCTCAAGACGTCAGTTTTACAGAAGAAGCCAGAAGTCCTGACGCTCAGCAAGGCGCACAGCCGGCACCGGACACACTGTGGAGGAGCTCTACCCAAACCTCCTCCCACCACGGCACAGCTGCGCTTCTTCACAGTCACCTTTGAAATGCAAGCAGGAAGCCAGGGCCCCAGCCGGGGTACTTGGACAAGAGCATTCCACCTCCACCAGACAGCCGGTCCAGGCCTGATTCTCCCGGCAACAGAACACTTCACTGGCTCTCAAGCGCATCTGACCATGACACAGAACCATAACCTCTGGAGGTAGTTTTAGCCCTCTTAGAGATGTCCCTGGAACAATTCGGAATTTGAGCTTCTGAAATCAGGAAGATATGAATGAGCCTGCTATGCCACCACTGGATGTCACTCCTAGCATACCTGGGCACACAGGGGTTGCTTAACTGGCGTGCAGAGAACCAAACTATTGAATGTGGCAGGCATGATTAATCTTGGTTTCTCAACATGTGATCACTCCATACAAACAGCACTCTGCAGTTGAACAGTTTATTAGCTAGCCTTCCTACCTTGGGAGCCCACCCAGACAGAACCCCCCTTCCCAACCTCCAGGGTCCCAGGGCCCAGCCACACCTGTAATAATTCTGCAGTCTTCACTGTTAACCCTGTGATATACTGCATCCGACGATTTACTCGGGCCACAACAGGGTCGTCGTCTTCCTCCAGCCAGGAGCTGGCCCAAGAGGAGAGAGCAAAGCCAACGGGGAAGGAAGGCTTAGAGGAGGTCCTGCACTCTCCTCCCCACGTCAGGCCAGGACTAATGGGTAAGGGGCCAGTGCTTCAAGATGAGGGGTTCCAGCAGGCAGGATAAGCCCCGCCACCTCCCTTGGGCGGGCACTGGCACCATGTCTGCTTACCTTTTGGAAACCCTGTAGCTGGCGACAGTGAGGACACCTGTTTTGGGATCACGTACAGTGGCTCGTGCAAGCTGGAAGTCAGAAGAAAAGGCAGACTTACCCTTTTCAGCCTTGTGTGTTTTCCCACGCAGCACTCCAGCCACATCAGTGGGGGAAGCACCTTTGCACGACGTGGCTCGAGCTAAGGCCCTACCATCCTTTTATTTAAATGTGAAAATAAAACAGAATTTCATAACAAAATCGTAAGAGAATACGAACAGTTAATACACAGTGTATCATTATCATCAACGTAGTTACTCAGAGTACAAAACACAGACATAAAAGATTCTCTCTTACAGAAAAGAAAAAAACAGGCAACAGCACAAAACTTTCTTCTCAACAAACCAAGAGAAACTAGTAGTACAGATGAAACAAATTCATCCTGTAGGTCAAATTAAAGCAAGAGTTTGAGGCTGCCCCATTCCCTCTCTGGCCACTTACCTGGACTGGTCATTCCTCACCTTTCCTCCCATCTAGCACTCAGGTGTCTGAACAATTATGGCACTGTCTCTTCTTTACCCACCCATGCATTTTCCTGAACACTGCCTTCCTTGCAGTCCCACAAACCACCAAGCTTAGCAGTTCCTACCATCTTCATATCCACCATCCCTGGGCCTCAACCTTCGTGCTTCTCTCGACTCAGCCAAGCTACAACATCCTCCTGAACCACCATGGCCTCCTCCAACCTGTCCAGTCACTGTCCTGCTGCACCACCCCACTCTGGGTTCCCACTGCTGCAGGGAGAAAAGGCAGCACAGCTTCACCTCCTTGGGAGCCTCACACAGTCAGGTGACAAAACCACAGAAGAATCCTATAGACTGAGACAGGGGAACCACCACCTGGAAGCCACCCACCTCATATATACACACTCTTACATACACACATGCACGCACCAGCTTCATTCATCTTATCTGCCCAGTCTCCTAAAGAGGCCCGATGATACTTGCAGGAGGGACCTACTGCCTAAGGCCAGCCCCTCAGGACTGTCCTAGGTATGCCCACGTTAAGTTCAGTACATATTTGGGAAGTGCCTACCATGTACCTGTCACTATGCTGGGAGACAGAGACATGGCCTTCACCCTCATATAACTCAATCAAGTAGGAAAGGCAGAAAACCAGTCAGGTAATTGTGGCACAGTATCAGTGAGCTTCATGTCCTGGGGAAACTCGGCCGAATGCTCAAGAATGTTTTGTTAGAGGAGGGAGCACCTAGCTGAGATCTGGAAGGTAAATAGGAGTTAGCCCAGAAGGGGAACACACCAGGAACAGGAAACGAGCAGCAAGGCAGCACCTGGGGTGAGGCATTGCCTGTGGACCACCTGCAGATTAGAGGTCATGCAAAGCAGCGAGATGAGAAGCCTGCAGGGACGCAGGGCTCAGGTCCCACCCAAGTTTAGGGCAAACAGAAACAGGGAAGACTTTATGGATGGCAAGGATAATCACAATGCAAGACAGGACACCACGGAAATCTTAACAGAGTTGACTAAGGGAGGCTACAGTGGGAAGAAGAGGGCTCGAGAGGAGGCCACAGCTGAGGGCAGAGCGGGAGACAATCAGAGCCTGGGCTATGAGGTGACTGAGAAATGACAGACTAGAAGCCCTGCCAGGGGGTGAAATCAGCCCACGTGGACACCAAACTGCTAACAAGATGGCCAGCTGACCCAGGAGAGAGCGCTTTATCTATGGGCCCTTCCTGAGCTCAGCTGAATACAGTTCTTCCCTCACAACTGCTGCCACCAAAGACCCTGCTAAACATCTGAGCCTCAGCACTGGCCCGCTGCCCATAGAAAAGACTCAGGGCAGCTGTCCTCTGCCCTCGGGGGCAGTCAGAGCTATTCTGAACAAGGCCTGAGGACCCACAGGCAACCGCCAGACATTCCCCACCGGCCACGCCAAGCTCGTTGGTCCCACTTCAAAGCCAGCACAGCATCTGTCCCTCTCAGCCTCCGGAAGGGGAGGTCAGCTCTTGACAGCCAACATGCCTGGCTCTCCACATGGCTCCCGGCAAAGACAAGTTTTCCCATCGCTCACCCCTGTCACACACATGTGTACGTCCACATACACACACACACACGAAAAGGGTCTCAGTGCCTAGGACTGAGTGACAACAAGAAAGGAACATCTCAGGAGATTTTGGTATGACAGTGCCTCCCTCACCTGGAAACCAGAAAAGCCGTTTTTCTTCCCTGGAGAATTTTGCGCCCAACCCAGTGGGTGGAAAGATGGGTCCTGGTCACTACTCTCCACACTCCTGAGCTTTGTCAGTGATACCAACAGGCAACCCTAAGGGACCCAAGCAGGGTCCAGCGGTCCGAACAGAAACTATTTCAGGGCTCTCCAAAAGTGCTAGGCCTCCTGGCCACTGCAGTTCTATTAGGAGCAGAGCAATAAAGAATTTAGCTCTGCCAGGTGTGGTGGCACAGGCCTGTAATCCCAGCACTCTTGCAGGCTGACTGCAAATTCAAGCCCTGCCTGGACAACTCAGTGAGACCCTGTCTCAAATAAAAAATAATGACTAAAAAAGGAGGGTGGGAGGGGCTGTGGGATTTAGCTCAGTGGTTAGAGTGCTTGCCTCCTAAGCGCAAGGCCCTGAGTTCGATCCCTGGCACAAAAAAAAAAAAAAGGAGGGTGGGGATATAGTAAATGACAGCAAATCTTTTATGCACTAGAAACAGAAGAATATATGTGTAACATATATATATATACACATACATATATAAAACCAAAAGCCAACAGCATAGTTAGCAGCAAAATACCAGAATTTCCAGGAAACTCAGAAGAAAAGATGCATATTGTGATAAGAAGTTTTGGGCAGTTCGGTAAGGCAATAAACACAAAAAAATTGTAAGTATGAGGAAGAAGAAAACAAAATTTTCCTTATTTACAGGTGATAACACTATCTGGGCAACACGAGAAAATCAACTGAAAACCACAAAAGGACAAGTAGGTTCAACCTCTCCCTGTGACCCAGCCTCCTTCATAAACGTAACAGTTAACACACGTCAGCACTTAAGACAGGTCGGCCACACTTGAGAACTCAGTAAAAATCAGCTGTAACTGCGATGTATTTTAAAGTCAAGAGCTTAGCATAAGATAGAAAACTAATATAATAATATAACCAGTTCAAATATCAAAAAAAGAGTAAAGTTATAACAACAAAAATAAACAAACTACCTAGGAATAAACTTAACAAGAAATGTGCAAGTCTGACATGAAAGAAATGGAAGAGATGAATAAATAGGCCTGGAGTGCTCCTGGATGAGAAGACTCACATTCTCCTCTGAGGCAGTCACGTCACTGCAGCCCTGACGGCAGCACCATGGGACCCAACTGCACAGCACAGCGTGGACTATTTTTGAAAACTCTCCCACACACCAGACCCCAACCAGGCGAATGGACACTTCTCACTTTGGGCCTGCCCTGCTCCCGCCATGACTTTCAATCACAGCACCTGGCTGTCCACACTGCTTCCCTCACTTTTCTCCCCTGCTGGCCATGAACCAACAAGACCAGGCTGAGTCTACAGCATCTCGGTAGCCCCACAGTGCCTCACGCCAGACAATAATAAAGACTGACTGTGTAAGCAAAGAAATGCCCCACACCGCCAGAGACGAGACAGAGGCGCTGCCCCGTAGTGCCCAGGGAGGACCCGCAGAGACACATACCTTGGGCTTCGCAATCTCCTTGATCCTGCCAATTTCCTCGTCAGACATGACATCGTAGTACCTGACGATGTGGGGACTGTCCCACTCATCCTCTTCTTTGAAGGGGGCAATAAGCAGCTGGGGTGCCCTGTTGCCATGGTGGTACCTACAGAAAAGCCTCTTCTGCCTCTGGGGTGTCTGGGGAGCACAGAACGACACACCCTGAGCTGAGTGGATGCTAATGGTCAGGCCCAGGCCAGCTGTCTGCAGACGCTGGCCTCTCACCCGACGACCAGGAGCTGCTCCCTCCCACACTGCCACAGGAGAACATGAAAGCCCCTCAGCTTGACTGGCAATAAATACAAAGGAACTATAAGTTATGAGGAAGGAAAAAACAAAGAATCAGTGTTTCTTTTCCCTCAAGATCACCTCAGGCCCACAATTCCCAGGGCAGAGGGTATTTCAAACCCTTTCAGAGAGATACAAGTAGGTCTGGAAAGGAACAGGGGAGAAGCCTTTCCAGCCAAGGAGCAGTGGAGCTGGTGGAAAGGCACGGAAAGGGCAAGAGCCCACCTCACGGCAGGGCCTCTGCAATGAAGCACCAGAGTCTCAGGGCTCTCGAAAGCCAGGGACACCCATGCCACCTTCCAGCAAGGGCTGCGTCTTTACCACACAGGCTTTCTGCTTACTCACCCAAGGACTGAAATTCTACCTGGGGCATCAGGGAAGTTAGTCTCCTACTCTATATCTCAGAGTATACCCACATATCAGCCTTAGCAATGTCGTGTTACTGTAACTTTACAGTATTATCCCCAAGAACTCAGGACATGCTAAGAAAGGCACCTACAGACAGAGGAATTGCTCCCTGACCTGTCACCCACAGCCTGGGAGCCCGGCCCCTTCTTGCTCTCACCAGTTTGATGCCCTCTCCACGACACAGGCTCTCATACACCTCCCGCTCAGGCAGGTAATCCGCTGGCCTCTCATAGACACCTTCCTGTGTTGCTAGCACAACTTCTGTCTGATTTGACAATGGTTTTCCTCTTTCTTCCTCCAACAACCGCTCAAAGTACCGCAGATTCCCTCCAGCTCGCTCATGGCTCGGGTCTAGCAAAAGCAAAGAACAAGAAGGAAAAGGAAAACGCAAACATCTATTAGGTCATTTAGAGAAATCACCCTGTAACTGGTTACTCTCCCAGCAGCCCACTTGCATGATACATTCTGCCGTCTACAGCACCTAACCAGGGTGTAACCAGGGCGGAAGACCCAACAGAGGCGTTCCCTACCTCGGTCAGACAACACTTAGCCAGTCACCAAGAGGACTTCCTTCCAGGCATCCCTAGGAATCCCCAAGGTCCCAGGTCCAGAGGAGCAGTCCTGAGTCCTGTGTCCTCCTCACTACTGGCCATGTGCCATTCACAGTCATGCCCTGGAGGGCAACTAATACTGGTGACCATGCCACATGCTGGCCACAGCTACAAGGCAGGCTGAAATACTGGTAAAAAGAATATTCACAGCTCTGTTTTGTGGCTATTACAGGAGCCAAAGAAGCAGCACGGCAGGATTTCAGGGCCACTCCTTGGATAAGTGCCTTAAATTAACATTATATTGAATGAGAATTCGGGCATCCTGACTCCCTGTCCAAGGCTCTTACTAACTCACTTGACAGAATTTACAAAGTCCTCACAGTGGTCGTATGCTGGCTGACATCAGGCCTGAAGCCCCCTAGAAGACAGCAGCATAAGAAAGTCTTTGCTGGTGATGACAGTCCACAGTCTAGTAAGAGATTTTTACTAGTTCTGTTTACAACAGACAGGCTTATAGATACATAGTGCTCTGGGCCTCCTTCAGTCCCATGTCATAAGCCACAGTACCTTGGCAGGTCCTACTCTTAGATCGGGCCACTAACTTAACAGCTGGGGTCACTGTCACTGCAGCAATCCTAAAGTACGGCTTGCCTCTCAAGTTGCTCCTAACACAGTAAAGGCTCCACCTGCGCAGTAGCGTATAGACCACTGCACTAAGTCTTTACTCAAAAAAAAGAAGCACATAGGGCCAAAGGTGGCACAGGCACCACAGGTCTGAGCATATCCATCAGCAGCTGGGCAAGAGCTAACACCAGGACTGAGGTGGTAAGGAGGTAGGTGACAGTTGGTTTGGGTCTGAAGTCATTAACACATTATTACAGACCAGGTGAAGGGTCAAACTGACTCAGTCCCAGGAGAAGGGTCAAGTAATATAACCAGCAGAGTTCTGGTTCTCTGCCAGCTCCTCATCCTTTTCTTACCCTCCCCTAATCTCCTTACCAAGGGAGAGCAGGCGGCGGGTGAGTTCCAGGGCACGGTGCAGGTCACCCAGCTGGAAGACAGCGTAGCTAAGGTAGTCCAGCACCTCAGACTTGGCCACGGTGCCCTCTTCGCCAGCGTCGAGCTGCTTTAGCACCTGCTCCATCCACAGCACTGTATGGTAATAGTCCCCTTCGTTGTAGGCTGTGCGGCCCATCCCAAAGCAGTCGTCCACACTCAGCATTGCCTGGTACTTGGTTCCTGCAGCAGAAGCCAAGACTCAGGTTCCAAAGAGCTTCTGGCTTACACAGGGAGATTCCTACTCCAAGAAAAAGCCTGCTGCTGGAAGGAAGGCATTATCCAAGCAGAACCCCCACCAGGGCCTTGGACCACACACCCCAAAGTGCCACTGATACAGTGAGCACACAGGTTGCTCTTGCCCTGGGCCAAGGTTCACAGCCAATCTTCTAGCTTTAGACCCCCCTTTTCCCAAGAGGGAAAGGGCTTTGTCACGGGGGAGCTAACAAAGTCCACCAAGTAGTCGTACTGAGTATGTAAAGGTACTGCAGTTCACAGAGACATGCAGTGAGTACCTGACCACAATAAGTCTGGAGGGTAGAAAAATTAGTTGCATACAAAAAGCACAACTTAGGAAGTACCCAAGCCACAGATGAGAGTAACCACTGGTAGGAAGAGTCTGAGGAAAGAGTAGACAGGTGGCAGAGGAAGGTGCGCAGAGAGCTCCCCCACAGAAAAGACAGAACAAGTAACACCAGGAAGAAACTAAGAGGCAGAAGAAACAGAGGGCGTAGGAGTGCAATGACAGACACCGCAGCAGGCCAAAGCCAAGGCTGCATCGCCAGCTTCAGCTGTCAGCTAACGGGAACCGTGGTGAGCACCAGCTCTGCAGGCCTTGCAACCACAGACCATTCTCTGTGGGCCACGTGCTAGAATGTGACCGTGAAAACAGTTTCAAGCCAAGAAGCAGCAGCAGAGATTAGGACAGGCTCAAGATGAAAAAGACCATGTGTGTGTTCCTCAGAGACGGAGAAAGCAGATCCTACGGGGAGAAGGAGGCCTCTGACCTTCCCCGGACAGCACAGTAGTTCTCCATCAAAGTCCATTAATAGCCACCCAGACATGGCTGACATGAAAAAAACCCCTCAGAATGGGAGCTTTCTCCGGAGATCCAAGACAGGTCTTTATCCAGAGTGAAACCCCTACTGCAGCAGATCATTTGCTTCAGAGACCAGGGTCTGCTCACCTCAGTGGCACAGAACCAACAATGTGGGATAGGAAGTTTGGGAAATTAAATACAAGCTAGAGTTGTAGGTAGGCCAGGGACTGGCAAGTTCCTGGGTCCCCTTTCCCTCTCCACAGGCCTCCACAGACCTTCTCTTCCAGCCCAGGGACCTCCCCTGATGGAGGCAATATAACACAGATAAGTGGCAGAGGCTCAAAGTAGGTGTGAGCAGGTCTCACTATGCACCCACGAGCTGTGTGACCGTGGACAACGTACCCAGCCTCTGTCTCAGTCCTCTATTGAAACAGAGATAATATCTGTCTAAATCTATCAAAACTGAGACAACAGCATGAACTTTCAGCACTAGTCCCAAGGATTCAGTGAGATGACATATGAAGACATCTCCCATGATCTTCAGAATGCTAAAGACCAGTGGCTATTATCACCGGGTCTCACAGATACCGAGAATGTTAAGAATGGCTCCCAGATGCCAACTCGAATGTCTACTCCATTGAGAGTGACAGTTGAGCTGGGTGCTGAAGGGCAATCAGACATGAAGTAGCCCACGTGACATGGGTAAATTATTTCTACAGAGGGTGTAGGGTGAACAAAAGAGCTAAGTGATAGGCAAGCTGAGAGCCACAGGAAGGAAGTCAGGGCGACAATGGAACCTCAAAGACCACACACAGGAGGACTCTAGGTTTATCCCTCAAAGTCAAGCGTTCTCATCAGAACTCTGGTGAACAGAAGGAGATCTTAAGTGAGCTGCAGGAAAGAAATAAGTTAGAATGGTATTTTAAAAATCCAGCTGAGAAGGAAGTAGTCATGAGGCTAGAGACACAGGACAAGTCTAGAAGATATTAGGAAGGTAGAATCCACAGGCCTTAGGAATCTGGCATAGGCTGGCCAGGGGAGGAGGTGCCTTTTGCCATGATAAGGGGTGAGAGAGGAGAGTAAACACTTTGAAAAGAGAGGAGAATTCAATTTGGGACATCTAAAGTTTGAGAAGCCCATAGAATATTCAAGTAGAGATGTCCCACAAGCACTTGCTTACACTGGTCACAAGCGGAGGAGACATGCTGTGGAGAAACACCCTGGGGGAAGGTGTTCATGGTCAACATGAATAGGGCTGGAGTCCTTCAGCCCTCTCATCCCCATTCAGGACCCCTACGGGTCTGTTACCTGAATGTGACAGGTCAAGGCCCTCCCCCAACCCAATCTCATAGCTATAGGGGGAAACAGATCCAGCAGGTACCCTGAGCTGCCTCCTCTCTGTGGTCTCATGGTATGGCTTGGTCCAAGATCTTACGGAGGAAGGAATAAAGAAAAGTCCATACCTCTTCCTGTTAGCTCATCAGACTCATCAGACTCCTCCACACCTAGGCCTCAGGACTTGGCCAGCCAATAACAGCATACCTGAAGAGGAGGAAAGCTTCCACATACCATGCTTGAATCTCCTCCAGGTTCCCACAGGCTAGGTGCACCAAGACCTCATTGGGGCCCAAATGAATCCCTAGTATTACTAGTCTTAAGTATCCTCTCCAAAAGCAATATATCATCTTACAAAAACTAACACTGGGGCAATCAGTGAGAACAGGGTCGGTTTTTTTAAAAAAGGAAAGAAAAAGCAAAAGAATGAATGACCAGAGAGGCCTGAAATTAGTCCACTGGCTTTACCAGTCCAGTAATCACTGGTGACCCAAGAGTTGGATCAGTGGACAGTAGGGACCAAGGCACTGTGGGTTCAGAAGTACACAAGAACCAGGAGAGTGGAGAATAGAATGTACATCACTCTATCCAGCAGCCCAACAAGGAGGGAAGAAAAGACTGACTAGCAGCAGAAACTCAAAAGAGCCTTAGACTTGAAGAAGTCTGAAAGGTAAGTGAGAACAGAGTCTGTGCGTAAGCTCAGGAAGACAGCCCAGATAGGTGGGGATGGAATAAAAAAGGGTACAGAATATAACTTGGGGCACACAGAACAGGGGGAAGTGAGTCCAGAGATCAGCTTTGAACAGAAAGAAACAGGCAGTAGGGAATGGAAGTAGGTTTGGCTGCAGACCTGAGGTGCTCTGAGGGCCGAGGCCTTGGCTTTCTCTGAGACACAGGAGGAGATGGCCATGGAGTGTCCAGCAGGGCAGGGGCTGAGGGGAGGCAGCTGTCATGGAACAGAAGACTGGCACCAAACAGGATCCAGGAAAGGGTCAGCACCAGAGGCAACAGAGTACCTGAGAGACCAAAGTTGGTCTCTGACTCATCCTGGTACCAAAGAGATGCACATAGGCCAGGCAAAGCTTAGTGGCAAGTTACCTGGAAGTTCCCCTCTGGAAATCATGCCTGGGTCTAGTTTGTATGTGTCCTGAAGTCTCATCAGGGCTTTGGCAGCTCCTGACTCATCCTCATCAGTGGGAAAGAACTGCCGCTGCACGGAGAGGTTGGCGATAAAACCTTCCAAGAGAGTGAGAACAAGTGGTTACCTTTAATCCAGGGGGAGAATTCCATCTGGGACCAGAGAGGCCACTACTTGAGGACCTCCTGATAGTAGAATCTCCCTGCCTTTTCCCTCACAGGTTACTGGCAGGCTGGGACTATAGTTCAGTGGTGGGATACTTGTGTAGGCTGTAAAAAGCCCTGGGTATGACCTCTAGCATTGCAAAAAAAAAAAAAAAAAAGTTTTCCTTTCCACCAAGAAATCCTCCCGGATAGCTCCAGATTACAAGATTTCTCCTTTCATACTCTTCCTTTCTAACTGCCCAGGCTGCTCACTCGGAAGTGAATAGAACAGCCTGCATGCTTGACATCTGGGAGTCTAGGAGTCATAATCAGGGGATAAGCTCCCTGATTAAGGTGCCAAATTCCACAGCGTGGAGCCTGGGAGTCATCAGGTGGGGGCCACGCCATCCCAAACTAACTGAGGCCTTCAATTCCGCCCATGAGCTGCGAATCAGGAGGGGAACTCCAAAACATTCCTTCCATGGCCTTTTCCCAAGAGCAGCAGCATCCACTGCCACCTACTCTCATCCCATGAGACTCAGACACCCATTTCTAGCCAAGCCTGGGGACTCAGCAGAGATCAAAGAGCTACTACCTTGTTTTCCTCCTGGCCAGGGACTCTAAAGAATTTAGATTCCAGGATGAGAACACACACCCCCTGAGAAAGACACACTACACTATCAGTGTGCCCCTTTATTTCAGGGGCAAGAACTTAAAAGTCAGAGATGAAAGCAACCTAATCCTCTCTGAGGTGTCTGATTCCCTTCCGGGTAACTATAAGGTTTTCCAGATGTGGGTGGGGAGGGGAGGATGCATAGAACAAGATCAGAGAGCAGAGATCATGTACGCAGGTTCCGTCTCCTGCAGAGCAGGCAGAACAGCCTGTTCTGAGCTGCAGGCCCAGCCTGGGAGGTGGGGAAAGGCAGCCATGGTTTCTGGAGCCAGTGAGCTCGCTGGGCACAGCTCCAGCCTGGCTGAGCTCACCAATCCCTCCCTGGAGGCCACCCTGCCCCCAGCCAAGTCCAGCCCGGCCTGGCCACGTGGGCTGGAATGTCTCAGCCAGAGAGACAGCCAGGCTGAGGTTCACCAGCACTCCAAGCTCAGAGCAAAGAGGCAGGGGCTGAACCAAGGCTGGGCATCCAGGAAGGCCTGCTTCCAGGGTCACCCCACCAACAGGGTATGTTGACAGGAAGCATTAGAGCATAGAGAGTACTATTGCAGGAAAAGCTTTTTTAAAATTCATACTCTGACCTGTAAATACCATTTCTAGTTACTCTAGAAAAAGATATGAGAGAGGTACCAATACATACATAAAAGATTCCTGATAATGTGGAAACAGTCCTATATCCAATGACTTGATCAGTTTTACAGTTTAACAGTGTGACATATTATCCAGCCATTAAAATCATGTGGCAGAAGGACATTTTAATAGAATATACAGAAACTGGACCCGGGTGTGGGGGCACATGTCTGTAATTCCTAGCACTAAGGAGGCTGAGGCAGGAGGACTTAGAGTTCAACACCCAACTGGACTACAAAGCAAGACCCTATCTCAAACCTCTGCTACTCCCCCATCCAGAAAAGGAGAAGCTGGGAAATTCAGGGAAGAGTACATGCTTACATCACAAACCCACCAACAGATCTGTTTTGTTTGTAAAAGATATTAATAGGAAAGAATTCAGATGGGGATTAGCTTCCCAGCACCCGACCCACTTCACTCATTTTGATTCATTTGTCTCTTGAAGCAAGTGAGTTTTCACCCTCTAGGACATGTACAGCTCCCTTTTATTTTTTATTTTTTTTTCAGCTCCCTTTAAAAATGGGTATATGTACGTGTGGGAAGATTATAATTTCAACACTGCTTAATACCAGGCAGGTGGAGTAAAAATTAGAATTTTCTTATGGGGTTGTATTTGTGTTTCCTAATGTTTCTACAAAAACATGTTTTACTAAGGTATAATCATAAAAAAATTCGTTACCAAAAAAGTGCTGTGTGTGGTAGGGGGAGTATAAACACTATAGAAAGGGGAATGCTGATTACTACTTCACATTTTAAGAAAAACAAGGACAGCCACCTGCCGGGACTCACAGAGAAGGGAGAGAGCCAAGAGACTGGAGGGTCTGTGCTCACACACTGCACTGTGCACACCAGATCCAAGCCAGGCTGACACCACAGCCCAGGCACAGGCAGACACACACATGTGGTCCACCTGAGCAGCTGTTCCCTGTCCCTCACCTGCAGCCGAGTCCTGCAGAACAAGGTCCTCCAGGGCAGGCCAGTCTGTATTCAGCCGCTTCACCAGTTTATAGGCATTCACAGGGTGGGCCACATAACCCTCAGGGTCAGCAGCAGACTTGCTGGTCAAGGCTTCCATTTTGCTGGCCCAGCTGTTAAACCAAAGGAAAGAATGAATAACACTCCACCCACATCAGTTTTGACCTGTAGTAACTTTACTAGTGAGATTTTTACCTTCATAATGAGGTAATAAAACATGAATATACTAATTCCCACAGGTCTTTCTAGCCCCTTAATATAGGAAAAATATAGAAACTCTAAACCTCCAGCTTCATATCACCCAGCTTCCTCTTATCCTCCATTCCCAGGTGGGTTTGGGGCAGGGGCAGGAGGGCTGGCTCAGGCTGGTTGTGTAGGGCCTGAGGGCACTGAACACCTCTTAATCTTGGAGAGCTTGGCTTCCTCCACAAGGATGTACTCCTTCAGAGACTGTACCAGGTCTTTCTCTGCATAAATCAGGTCAGTCATATGCCCTGCAGGAGAAAGGTAAAGACCAGTAAGACACAGGCGAGGGATGTCAGCCTCTATCTTTGGGGCACAAAACATGAGCACAAAAGCAAGTCTCTTGGGCCAAGGGTAAAATAGCTCCCTGGGAACCATGGGGATTTGGAGGTAAAGGGGCCCAGGTAATCATACAGTCTCAGACCCAACTTCAGGAAGAGAGAGGCAGAAGTGCCAGGTAGATGTGTGGGATAAGTGCACTAGGGGCTACTCAAAGACGAAGCCCCAAATCTCATTCTCCTGCTGTTCTCCGGTTTGTCCTGCTACCGGCATGGATATCGTAAGGGCTCTGAAACTTTCGATGAGAAGGAGAGGAGAAGCTAGATCCTTAGGCCACAGAGAGTTCCCTGATCACTACTCTTTGGCCCAGGGGAAAGGTTGTCAAAAAGGCCAAAGAGCCCATGTGTGGGTGCACTTCCAAGACAGGAAGGCACAATTCAAATAGCTGGCTCACAAGACATCAAGATCATCAGGATCGCTGAGCGGAAGAGCAACTCTGCAAGTTCCACTCTCTTAGAACTAGCCAAAACCAATGGATGAAGCCATCCTGCCCAGTGAGAACAAGCAGTGACATCCCCTGGCATCTGAGCCAAGAGTCATGCAGGGAGACAACAATCCTACTGTCACATACCAATAGAAGTGAAGAATTCAGCCTGCACGCAGCTCAGGACACCAAACCAGGCCATCAGCGACATGGACACCTGGAGCTTCATAGTCAGAGAGGGCAGCGTCTGTAAGGAATTCAAGACATTCCTTCGATCAACATAGTGAAAAAGGACAACTTAGATGAGGAGACACACACATGCACACGCACACATACACATGCACATACACGTGCATGCATGCAAATATGCCAAACCCCTGGCCTACCAAAACTAGGAAGGGCATTCAGAATTACCCACAGAAAGAGCACAGGGTATGAAATCAGTGATGTGTGCTCAATTCCAGCCCCTGCTCTGGAAGCCATATGCCCATCCTCTCAACTCCTGGCAACCATCTGCAACATAAGAAGACTGAATCAAGGTGGGAGGCAGTCATCTGACAGTTCAGGACTGTGGCCCACCCCTCTTCATGTCACAGACTGCTTATCTGTTCCTAACCTTCTAACACATGTGCCAGGATAGTGCCAGGAGCTAGAGATCTACCCACTGGTAAAAGACCATAACAGTGCAAGAAAGATGATGAGACAGCAAGAGGATGCGATACACCACACTCTGGGGACCCAGTCCAAACTGAAGTTGAGCCCTACCAGTCTGCACCTGCCAGAGACAGGGCAGTCAGAGGATGGCACTCTGGGGCAGACACTGCTCTTCTTGTAGTGAGCTCCTTGGAAGACACCACATTGTCCGCTTGGTTAGTCACCACTGATTCACAAATATTTACCTAGAGATGCCAAGCACAGAGCTAGGTACTGGGGATACAACCTTCAATCAGCCACACATGGCCAAAACCTCAGACTGGGCAGTTGGGATGGGGAAGAGGCCAGCCACCACCATCTCAACAGCCCAGAAATAGACACAGCTTTGAGGCAGGCAGGTACCACCTGAAGCAGCCCTCACTGGCACTGAACCTACACACACAATGGAAGCTTCAGACACCATTCCCCAGCTCAGCCCTCAGCCTGGAACGTGCTGGAGGCGCAGTGCTCATCTAAGTCCCTGCTCTGACAGTCCTTCCTCTTCTTGCTCCACTTCAGCCAAGGCTCGTGGGAACATCCAAATGGAAATTTACTAAGGAAATAAAGGAAATACAAATGCTCCTTCCAAAAATGTAAGCCTTTTCCAGCAGAATTCTGAGTCTGAGCTAATTTCCATCACTTTTTGGTCAAGTAGACACACAGTCATTCTTACCATTCCTCATCTGACCCTTTCAGAAGAAATCCCCATCTGCTGTGGTTCCAGGTTAGGCTCACAGAAGACCACCCACAACCCCCATCCCCAAACAGGCTGCTTTAGCAGGAAGAGGACAGCCTAAGCCAATTGCCCCGTGTTCGGGCCCTAGCTCTCTGCAGAACTGACAGCATGCCTGTCACAGCTTAGCTGCTGGGGTCCAGAGACACACAGGACAACTATCTTTCAAGCCAGAACGTGCTGTGGGGCATGGCCTACTGGGCTCAGGGGTCCATTATGGGCTTAGGGCAGCAGAACAAAGCAAGTCACTGAGAGATGGCAAGTAGGCCCAGGGTCCCAGAAGGCTCTTTTCTTGCTTCCCTGAGACCCCTTCATTAAGGAAAATGGGTGTGTGTTTCTTGGATTTGAAGACGCTTGACCAGCTCAGGATAGTAGCCTCTGTGCATACACAAGGGAGGGCACAAGAAAAACTCAGAGCCAGGAGGATCTGTGAACAGTGGGAGAGCAGACAACTGCCCCCCGGCACGGGGGCAGTAGGAGAGCAGGGTCTAGGCAGGAGACCAGATTAGACATGGTTGGAAGTGGAGGCCCCAGCACTTCTTCCCAGATGTGCTGCCAACTTGTAGTTGCATAACTCTTCAGAGAGCAGGCAACAAATTCATATGAAAGAGAAGCTGCTCCATTCCTTTCAAATCACCCTGATGATACCATCCGTGAGTTGCACCTTATAGTACTCAGGAAAAAGCAGCCAGGTTTCTTTATTACATGAATACCAGCTGTCGTTTCTCTGGAATGTGCTGTTTGGCTTAGACTAAGCCCATCTATGAATCTAGGCCTGGAGGCAGAGCCTCAAAGAATCCCAGATGGGCTTGGGGAAATGACTTACCAAGAGCTTACAAAGTCCAGCTCCAGCAGGAGAGGGGGAAGATGACTCTGCAGGCCCAAGTAGCTGCACACCTCCAAGCAGCTTCCAGACTGCCACACTGACACTGTCACCCCAAGCAGGGGCACCTCAGAGCCTCACCCCATTTCTCCTGATCCTGGGCCCCTGAACTCAAAAGGCTTTGTACAAAAGGTCACCTAAATTAGGATCACACTGGGAGGAGAAGGCATCCAAGAGAGACTGTGTCCTACAATATGGAAAAGGACAACCCCCATCTCATCTTCTACCTACACCCAAAGCTAGTTTAGGACAGAGCAGGTTGGAGCATCCTTCCCAGTGCCTCATTAAGTGTCCAGTGCTGCCAAAAGCCTTCCCAGGAACCCCCAGAAATCCATGCAAGGGCTGAGGGTACAGCTCAGCAATAGAGAAGTTGCTTAGCATGTTCAAGGCCCTAGGTTCCACCCCCGGCATGACAGATTAAAAAAAGATGAAGAAGAAGAGCAGGATGAGAATAAGGAAGAGGAGGAGGGGAAGAGGAGAAGGAAGAAAGAAGACAATAAATAAATCTAGGCAGAATAGGTCTGGAAATGGGCAATGTTCAAACCCCTTTTATGAAAACCAAAGTGGAACTAAGCCTGAGCAGAAAATCAGTACAGAGTTTTATCTGAGGTATATTCCCCAAGATTTAGGATAATGTATGTCCGCATCATGCACCTAACGAATAACTTTTCATCACAGACTTGTTCAAATTAGGAAACTACAACAGTGGATTGTTAAGGAGTACAAAAGAACAGATATTTTACACACACACACACACACACACACACACACCCCAACATGGAGAGATCAAAGCACACTGTGAGAAAAGCAGGCCTCCCCGAAGCATGTACGGTATGATTTGATTTAGGTGAGGACAAACTAACGTGTGCATACGTGTGCAAGAAGAGAGTCATTTTCTAATTGTGTCGTGGTGAAGTAATTTTATTTTTCTTTTTTAATGCTGTTTGTTTTCCTACTGTTTCTACAAGGAATTATACAGCAAATTTTAAGATATTTTATAATATGTTTAAAATGTAAAGTGAACAAAGCGGGCCCTTCTCAGATGAACTCCAAACGGGCCGTGGCAGCTCCAGATTTAGACCCCCACAGGGAGGTCCTGAAAAGTCTTCCAACAAACACCCCAGCAATAGTGACTCACCCACCAGGCAACTGGCACTCTTTCTAAGTGCAGGACAATTCCAAGACATACAACCAGAGGTCCTACCAAGCCTGCTCTTTGGAAAGGACATTTACAGTCTGGCCAAGTGACCATGAAAAGATGTTTCCAGCTGCAAACCAGCAGCGTTCTTAGCTTCTCCCTTACCTCATCAGGCAGGACCCTCTGCCAACCTCCCAGCTGCAGCCCAAATGCAACAGCCTGAGTTTTAACAATGTACTTAACAGCCTAGAGACTGAACATGGGTTTGCTGAGAACAAACAGGTCTTGCTCGGCACTGGATGGATGAAATCATGCCTGCATTCTGTGAAAAGGCACCCTTCATAAACAGAGTTCCTCAAGCCCCAACCCCTGCCATGCAACATGCACCATGTCCCTGCTTCCCATCGTTGTGGTCAACTCTAGACCTGCAGAGCTGAAGAGACCTGCATGCTCAACCTAGAAAGAGTTATGCAGAAGCTCCAGAAAGTCCCGCTACCAAAGCACATGGATGTCCATCCAGGCCTAGAAGCTACTATCACTGGCACCCTGGGGAAGGATGGGAGGCACCAACTCTTCTCACCTAATGTCACCCTTCAGCCATCACCCTGACCTGAGCCACCCCTAAGCCCTCCTTACAGCCACACTGCTCTGACCTCTCCACATCTCATCTGGTTTTGCTCTCAACTCTGTCCCAGGAAGTAGTCAGCACAGCTTACCGGAGCTCCTCCTTTGGATAGCCACCACCAGCAATAATGTCCAAACTTCTTTGTAACGGTCTGGCCTTACCCTGCTGCCCTCACCAGCCCCATTTCACAACCCCAGGTATCATATCTTCCACAACTACTTCATCTGAAAAATATTCTCTTTCACCAAGAACCTAATGAAGCCTGGATCTGTGCTCAGTGTAGTGTTTCCCTCCTTCCCCAAATGTTTTCTTGATCCCATCCCTTGCTCTACATGTAGCCATGTAAGGATTATTGGTGAGCAAAATCCCTGGGCTTTGATTTTTCCACCCCATCAGTAGAGGAAGAAGGGGTTCGATAGGCCCTGGCAAGGTTGGATGAGGCTGCATATGTCAGATAATAGGTATCTATCCTAAAACCTTCTCTAGGCAGTACAAGAATGTGTTGATTTCCACTTCCCCACATAGGGACCACCAAAACCACAAAGCTCCCACCAAGTTACTGAACCACAACACTACATAACTAGACAACAAAGTAGCAGCGAAGGCTGATAAAGTCAAAACGCAATGCCACGGTCAGTTTTCAGTCAGGGTCTTGGCAGAGACTTAGCAGTGTGGGTGACTCCAACTTAAAAGAAGGATCTACACCTGAAGTCAAAATCTATACACCACCTTGCTGGATCCATCTTACACACTGCCTCAAATGCTTTTGGGTTAGCATTCTCTGCCTTGGCCTGGTGGAAGAAACTGTCTAGACCCAGTATGGAACCTCTGGATCCTCCCATCACTCCAGACTGGCCTCTCCAGTGGCTACAGAAAGGACCTAGTAAGGAGCGGTGTAACGTCAACTGCCCAAGAGACAACTCTGACCAATGAAGAAGACAAGAGGAAGTCAGCAGACAAATTCTTTCTACAGGCCTTCTACAAGAAACTCTTCCCATGCACAGAGTTCCTATAGCGCTTGCACAGACAGGTTCTGAATGGCTGGACAACTATTATACCTCTGTACAGAGTGGCCAGCTTTCGAAAGCACGACCCTGTATTTGCTTCTGTTTTTCTGTACCTTGCTTTTATTTTCCCTCACCCTGGCTGCCCTGCAATACACTTTCCAATAAAGCACTAAACACTGAAGTTATACCTCAGGCTCCATTTTCTGGGGACCTAGTCTAAGATAACCACAATTTATATTTCCAACAAATGTTCCATTTCTACCATGTAATTCTCACCAAAGCCTTGCAGGCTAGATAATCACCTTCACTTCAGAATTAGCGGTCCCCTCTTGTTTAGGAAAGATACATTCCAAGATCCCCCCACAGATGCCTGAAAGCAGACAGCATCAAACTATGGATAAAGTTCAACTTATAAATTAGGCAAAATGACTGCCAACAATAACTTTTATAATAGAATAATTATAACAATACACTGTAATAAAATTGCTAGAGTTGCTTCTCTTGCACTTTGGAGCCACTATGAAATAAAATAAAGCTACCTGAACACGAACACTACAACACCCTAACAGTCAACTTGATAACCAAAATAGCTTCAAGGTGACAAAGTGACTAACAGTTGGGTAGTATATACAGTGTGGCTATAACGGACAAAAGGATGATTCATGTTTGGGGCAGAACAGAGCAGAATTGCACAAGATTTCATCATGCTTCTCAGAAGGGTCCACAGTTTAAGCCCTATGAATTGTTTATTTCTGTAATTATCCATTTAATATGTTCAGTCTGTGGTTAACCATGGGTAACTGAAATTACAGAAAGCAAAACCATGGATGAGGGGCTGCTTTCCTATGTAAGATAGATACATAAGACAGGGAACTGAAGCTGAGAGATGAAAGAGGCTTTCCCATCTACCTGACATTTGACATCAGAACAACAGCATAACCAAGACCAAGCCCAAACACACTTTCTACAAGATACTGCTGCCACTCAGTTTTAGTCAGGAATATCTGTTACCTTACACCACAAGGGCCTTCCAAACAGGGGAGCCACACTTTGCCCTGGCAAGGCATACCTGGCCAGGCTCAGGACAGTTACTTCACAGGTTCACAAAGCAGGATCATGACACATTTGGCTGAATCTCACCAGAAAGAGGAGAGCAACGTGGACCCAGAAAACAGCAACATGATCCCCTGAGTTCAGGGGTGCAGTCACTTCTACCACAGACATCACAGCACCAACCAGCCCTACTCAGACCAAAACTTAGTGAGCAGGTGGGTACACGTGCCCTGGGGTCAGACAGATCTGGAGTTAAATCCCACCTCTACCACTACTTCTGGCTTTATGACCTTGGACAATTTACAGGCTTCTCTGAGCCTCAGTTCCTCCATCTATATAAATACTAGGACCTATATTTCATAGAGCTATTGTGAAGACTGGATGAGATAACACATAACAGCCAGTAGTCCAAAACTGGGCACAATGTAGGCCAGTCGTCAGCACTGAAAAGCACCAGAGGACAGCCAGCTGCCCATGTCAGTTAGCTGACCTCTGAGTGAGCAAGAAGGTCCAGATTAGGGGACAGCTAAGATTAAGAAACAAGGGGGCTGGGGATTTAGCTCAGTGATTAGAGTGCTTGCCTTGCAAGCACAAGGCCCTGAGTTCAATCCCCGGCACCACAAAAAAAAAAAAAAAAAAAAAAAAAAAAAAAAAAAAAAAAAAAAAAAAAAGATTAAGAAAC
Source organism: Hystrix cristata (assembly GCA_004026905.1). Taxonomy (NCBI): domain Eukaryota; kingdom Metazoa; phylum Chordata; class Mammalia; order Rodentia; family Hystricidae; genus Hystrix; species Hystrix cristata. The sequence continues at coordinate 52,226 of PVJO010005567.1, read as the reverse complement.
AAAAACAAGGCAGAAACTGGGCAATCTCCACGTGCCAGGTATGCCAGAAGAAACCAAATATTCAGTTCAGCAGAGACTGGAGTAAGATGCTGGGCAGCCTACTGACCACCAGGGCATATCCCTGACACCAAAGCTCACCAGGGAAACGCTCTGGCAGGAGACTGGACCAGTACTCTCAGATCTCATGTACTTCTCTGCACCTCCGACTTGCTCACTCCAGGCTTCTAGAAGTACCACTCCTTGGGATCTTCACCACACCCTGGCCCTCAGGAGTGCCAGGTGCAGAGCAAGGACTCTTAGCAAGCACTTCTTGGGAGGTTTGGAGCAGAAGCTGCTCTATGACGAGGCTCAGACAGATCCTATCAGAGCTGGGGAACACATTACCCAAACAATCCTCTGGCCTGCAACAACACCAATTCAACAAAAAGGCTCTTCTAGTGCTCCAAGGAATCTAGTTCAGACTTTTCATCCCTCTCTGCTCTGAGTATTAAAAAAACTATCTTTCCCTCATTACATGTCCCCAACACAAAACCCACAGACCACAGGCCCCACCAGCCCCCTTTGCTCTAGGGAAGGCTGATGTCTCACACTCAGGCAATTCAAAAGTCCAAATTGGAAGATGTGAACAACTTTTTCAAAACTTAACTTCAGTCCAGCACTCTGCTGGGCTTACACGTGCCTGTGTTACAGGATTTCCTGCCAACCTCCATCTGCATAAAATTAAACTCTTGACAGATCCCAGGGGCCAGGGACACACCTACTAGCCCTCTGCACACTATGAGCCAGCGTGGCCATGAGTTGTCCAAGGCCTTGCGTCCATTTTCAGACTCTCCCAAAGATGTGGGAGGACAAAGTCAAAACAGGAGGCTTTCTTAGGAAATGAAAGCACCCCAGATTCCTTTACCCTACTCATTCCTCAGAGCGTACACACCCAGTCTCTTCCTTTGATAAGTACTCACATGCCGGGCTCCTCCCCTGGTGAGTGGCCAGCTGCCAGCGTGAAACAGCAATCTCAGAGAGATTATGAGCTACCCATGAGCAAGAATAGTTCCTTGACCACCTCCTCCCTATCCTCCCTCATCCCAGCCCCAGGCACATTCTAGACAGAAACAAGCTTGAAGGAGGTACCCAAGGAATAAGCAGAAATTAGCCGTGGCTAGTCTAAGCCAGTGGCAAAGTAAGCACTCTCTGGGACACTCCAGTGCAGAGCCTGTGACAAGACAGGACAGCTTATTACCAACCACAGACAAGGCGTCAGTTTGGTTGTCACTGTGTCTGCCTGCTGAACAAGCCTCTCAAAGAACTAAGGAGGTTCAGAATGACAGCATCTTTGGGTTAAGGCCTCCAGCCAACTAACACCATCTTTGCTACGTGGCTTTACTGGCTGGGCCACATAGTGGACATACTTGGTCATGTGAAAAGAAGACTCTAGAAGAATTCATTGACCAACACTCTATGAGTGAGGAGAGGCAAACAGAGCATCGGTCCTGTGGCAGAGCACCACAGTGAGAGACTGCACTCTGGACATTTCAGGGGCAGTTTAAGCCTGAGCCAAGGGAATCCTGGTCCATTTAACAGAGAATTAAATCATGAGAGCTGTTGTCTCAGATGTGATACAGGCTGACCACAAACAGCAGCTCGCAAAAACATCCTCTGAGTTCGTGGGTAGACAATGAATCTCTGCAAAGTCTGGAGCATTTGAGAATGCCCAAAGCTACAAAGTGATGCCACAGCCCTAGATCTCAGGGCCAGGATCTCCTGCCAGAAGGCTAGGACTCTCAGGCCCCAGAGATCGGGATCAAGAAGCACAAGACTGTTTTGGGAGCAATCCCAATGCTCTCTGACAGCATCTTACACGGTCACGTTATAACACTGAGGCCAGGGGCCCGCCTGTGCTGCTCAGTAACACCTGAGGCAGGAAGTTCCCTATCACACTGGTTCTGAAGGAGTTCTGGAAGGCACGCCCTACAGGCCACAGCATCTGGTGCTGCTCCGCTCCAGGCTCCTGGGATGGGATCCGTGGGAAGACATAGCCTGAGGTGCACCTTCCCCATCGCTGTGCTTTCCACTAGAGAACCACATCTGCTGCAGTCCCGACTCTTCTCCCACTTACACAGGCCGTATCTCTGCCCAGGTTCCCCTTCTGCCCGCCTGTCTGAGCGCTCCGGCTAAGGAATCGCCTTCTCCAGGAAGCCCTGCGGCCTGAGGCACCCCGACAGCCCTCGCTCCCCAACAGCACAGGGCTCACCACACTGCTCTGGTCTTCCAGTTCACTTGCCCACCGGGCTCACAACTCCGTGAAATCTCTGGCACATAAAAAGGGTCCCTCTGTCGAATTCGTTAATTAATCACCACGGGTCACGAGCAGGTTCAGGTCCACCCGGGACGTCTGGAAGAGAAAGTCTTTCTTATCCAGCTCCCACCTGACGTTAAGGCTGGAGCCCGCCAGGCCGGGGCTGCACGGGCGCGGGCTCCCTAACCCTAAGCAGCCCCCGCGGCCAGGCCGACGCCCCGACCCCGCCTCCGACCGCGGCGCCGCCGGGTCCCCCGGCTTCCCGGAGCCCGACGGGCTGGACGGCCCAGCGCCCCGCCCCGGCCGAGGGGACCGGCAGGAAGGGCGCCGCTGACCTCACGCCCTGAGCTCGGCAAGGCACGCGGGCGGGAGAGGAACCCGACCGCGCACGCAGCACCAGGCGCAGAGCGAGGGACGCTGGCCCCGGACTGCGGCGGGCGGACCCCGCGCCCGGCCGGCCGGCCGCCCGCCCCGGAACGCACGGCCCGGCAGCGGCCCGGCGGGCGGGCGGGCGGGCGCAGCGCTCACCTGGGTACGGCCGCTCCCGGCGTTTCCAGAACCTCCCGCGGCGTCTCCGGCCGCTCGGCACCTCCTCCGCGCGCTCCGCCTCCGGCCTCCCCGGCGCCGCCCCTTGAGCCCCTGCCACGTCTCCACCTCCCGCCCCCCGGGCCGGCGGGGCCGCGTCCCCGCGCGCCTGGAGCGCCGCGGCGGGGAAGGCCCAGGCCCGGCCCCGGAGCCCGGCCCGGCCCGCGCCCTTCATGCCGCGCGCCGCCCGCCGCACGTCCGCCGCGTCGCCGACCTCGGGCGCCCCCACCTGTGGGACGCGCGCCCGGCGCCGGCGGGCTCCCGGCCGGGCACGGGACCCCTCTCCCTGGCCTGCCCGTTTCCGCCGGCGGGTCGCTGGAGGCGGCCGTCCTGGGCCCGCGGAGGAGCGGGTGTCGGGCGAGGGGACGGACCCCCGGAGACGGCCCGAGGCAGCCCGGGGCCCGGGGCGCCTCCTTTGGAGGCCGAGTGGGGGCCCAGACTCCCGCGGGGGACCGCCGAGCCGGCAGCCCACCTGCCCAGGAGAGGGAGGGCTGCCGACCCGGTTCCCCACACTCTTCCTAGCGCGCGGGGCTAAGGACCGAAAGCTCAGACCCAGCAGAGGAAGCCCTGGCGGCCGAGCGGTTCCCACGCTGCTGTGTGAACCTGCCTCCGCATGAATGAGGGGAAGCGCGGCCTGAGAATCTCATCATCAGGGAGCACGGCCCAGAACTGGACATGCCCAGCCTCCACCCGGGCCGGTGTGGACGTTCCTTGTGGCACACTGACCGGGCAGGCAGCACGGACCTTGGAAAGACTGACAGGCGGAGATACGGCACACAAGAAGTACAGACGAGCCTGTCCGTCTGTGTCAGCCACGCTCAGTGCTCTGCTAACAGCAAACAGAAACACAAACCTGCCCTCATGCTTCCCCGAACTTCCCATTCCCTGTCCCTTTTCAGCATCTTGCCCGATGAATCTCCCCTTCCCTCTCCTGAACATTCGATTTCATCCTCTCAACTGGATCTTCCTCACTGGCCTACGAACGTGTTCAAGCCTCTGTTAGAGAATTAAAATCCTCATCCGCCCTCACGAACTCCTGGCTGTCTCTCTCTCTTCGACCACAGTCAGCAAGAAAGAGTCGTCCTCTTGGCCTCGCCTCCCTCCCTATTCCTCAGACCTTCCTTAACAGCGCAAAACCAGGTCTCCCTAAATTCTCAATAATCTCCAAATGTCTAAAATTCAGTCACTGCTCTTTAGTCTTCATCTGCCAAGGCCCCAAGCAGCATTTGACACCCCAGCAGCGAGTCTTCTTCCTCTGGAACACTCAGGTCTCTTGAGATAACCTCCACATCCTTTTTCTTTTCTTTTTTTTTTTTCCCTCACCGAGTTGCTAAGTTGCCTGTGCTGCGCTTGAACTTGTGATTCTCCCCGACTCAGCCTCCCAAAGTGCTGGGATTGTGGTTGGGCACCACCGCACTCTGCTCCTTCATCCTCTGTGGCAATCCCTGCACGGGGTTCTTCCTGGATCCTCTTGTGTCCCACCCTTCTCATTAGTCAGCAGTGGTTGGGGATTCCTCCAAACTCAGGCTTAGGATCTCTATTTTTCTCTGCTATTTCTGTAATTTTTTCCTGTACACAGATGACTCACCAACTGCTCTTTGTCCTTGTCCTTCCCCAAGCTGCAGGCTCACAAAGCTTACTGCCCAGCCTGCATCTCCTTTTGACTGTCCACACACACCTCAGTGGCAACATGTCCAATACTGAGTTCTTATTCTCCCTCTTCCCTGAACTCTACACATCACATACTCCCTGCTGCACTGACGGTGATTCTTCCCATCAGTTAACTAAGCAGAAGCCTTGCAGTCATACATAGCACCTCCCTCTCCCTTTCTCCCTTATTCCCAGACCCTATGCATCCATATCCCAAGTCTGTTCAGCTCTGCCACCTAAATTCTCTCTAATCCACCATTTTCCTCTATCGTCTCTCACTTGAGTGATTGCAGCACTCTTTTGCCTGGCCTCCTTTCCGTGTTTGCTCCCTTCCATCTCTCCTCCAATGACAGTCTTAGTCATCCTCACACATACAGGTATGCACTCATCACTCACAGCTAAAGAAAGTGTACTGCTCTCAGGAAAAACCCTAAAAGTGGTCTGCAGGGCCCCACGTGATTTGGCCCCTGCTCAAGTCTCTAAGCACATTGACATTCCTCCTGTCCCACTAACTGAACATTCCCTCTCTCCACACCGTGTTCAGGCCTTTACATCTGCTATTCTGTCTAGAAAAATTCCCCTCCCTTATTAAAGCCTTCAAAATCCTTCAGGTCTCCTCAAAGAGAAGTATTATCCTCACTGCTCTGAGCAGGCCAGAACATCCCGTAACAGCCTTTCATGTCCCTATATGCTTTGTAACACTCACCACAGCTGGTGGTTGGCTAAGTGAGTACCGTCTTCCCTGACTGGACTCAGAGCTCCAGGAGTACATAAACTATGTGTGCCTTTGTCTATCACCATATTCTCGGCATCCGCTACAGAAATGGACTGGAAATATTTGCTGACTACATGAAGTGATGGATGTCTTCTACAGACCTTCCATGCAGCAGGTTTTGGTAGCCAAAGGTACAAGTAAGATCTCCACAGGGTTACAGAGTCCCAGAAGCTCAAAACCCCATTATTGGTCAGATAGCCTCCTAGCAATCTGAGCCCCCACGAGGAGGAAAGACTTGCTGAGGGTAATGTCTTCTTGGTCTCCACTCCCTTCTGCTTTGCAGGAGATGACCGCTTATTCATTCATGCAGTCCTCTAATTTCCCCTATTTGGAAGGTGCCATCTCTAATTCTGGCCTCATGGTCCTACTTCCTCCACACAGACCATAGCATAAGATCTTCAGCCTCTATCCTGGTCTCATGATGTATTCACTTCCTGGGAATGCCCTAACAAATTACCACAAACTGTGTCTTAAAACAATGGAAGTTAATTTTACAGTTCTGGAAGCCAGCAGTCTGAAATCAAGATTTTTACAGGACCGTGCTCCTCTGAGGGATATGGGGGGAATTCTTCCTTTCTGTCTTAGTCACTTTCTTGTTGCTGGAACAAAATACCCGACACCCACAACCTAGAAGAGAATTTCAGTTCATGGTTTCTATCAATGGTCCACTGACTCCAAGGCTTCTAAATGACAGGGTGCAAGGTCATGACAGAGGAAAGTTGTTCCACCCATAGCATCCAGGAAGCAGAGAGAAGGGAGGAGCTGGGAGGGGGCAGATATAACCTCCCAAGTCATGTCCCCATGACCTATCTCAGACCTACCACCAGCTAGCACCCCCTCCCAAACAGTACATTCAGCTACTGAACTAGTCAGTAGATGAATCCTCTGGTGAGTATAGCACCCCCATGATACAACCACCTTCCAAACACGATTTGGGGACAATGTTTTCAGATCTAAACTGTAACATTATGTGCAAGCTGCCCTTGCCCCAAGACTCATGTTCATCTCATTATGCAAAATGCATTTAGTTCATCTCTAAAAGTCACCAGACTCTTAATAGTTCAGCCTTGCTGAAAAGCCCAAGTGCAAAGTCTTCCCTGAGACTCAAGGCAAACTCTTAGCTGTGAGCCCCCATAAAAATAAAAAAGAAAGGGGTTGGGATTTAACTCAAGTGGTAGAGCACTTGCCTAGTAAACACAAGGCCCTGAGTTCAAGGCCCTGAGTTTCTTTGGGGGGATTATCTCCAGTAATCCCCCCCAAAGAAAAATAAAAAAGAAAGTAAAATACTTCCAACATACAATGGCACAGGGTAAACATTCCCTTTTCAAAAAGGAAAAATAAGAGTATAGAAAGGAATCAGACCAAACTGAGACCAAAATCCAATATAGCGAATCCTGGAAACCCAACACCTGGGGAAGGTTGTGGTGAGACATGCATTCTAAGGGCTTGGGCAGTACTCACTTTGGCAGCACATATACCAAGGACTTGGGCAACAATACTCCTATGGCATTGCCAGTTACAACCTACACAGCCTCTGTCTTGGATAGACTCCACTGGTTGCCTGTGGCTTTCCTCAGCACACGATCCACATTCCTGGCATCTGCAATTTCATGGGATCTCCACTGCTCTTTCACCTTCACTCTCACAGCCTCAAGCACTGGTCTCTCATGCGTACATTGGCTGGCCTCCCAGAGCTTCTTTTTTTTTTTTTTTTTTTTGTACCGGGGATCGAACTCAGGGCCTTATGCTTGCGAGGGCAGACCTTCTTCTTAAATCTGGGTGGAAACCTCTTTGAGCCCACAACTCTTGCATCCTACATATCTGTAAAACTATCACCATGTGGATGATGCCAAGATCTGCCACCAGCTCAAGCAGTAGCTGGGCCCTCTTGTACTATCTCTGCAGTGGCTTTTGCGTGCCTGGATGGCTGAATTCCAGGAAAAACTTTCCCAGACATCCCTGAATGAGATGGGCTCCCTGAGGCTCTCTTCTCAAAGCAAAGGTTTACACTTTTACACATTTGAGATTGTGTTTGTTGGGTCTTGCTGATTTCTGAGATGCCTTCGAGCTATCTTCCCCTGTCCTGATGCAAAGCACTTGGCTTCTTTTTAATGCTAGTATTTTCAGCAACTACACTCTCCACGGCCTTTCTGATGAAACCGCAAACTTTTCAAGTCTTCTTTTGGCTCTTGATTTTAACTGTAGGTCTGGTATGAGCAGCCAGCAATACTCATGTCACAGCCTGAATGTGGAGCTGCTTTGAAATTTTGTCTACCAGAATAATTAGTCCACCACTCTGAATGTCAGTCTCCAGCAAAGCCTCAAGACATGGGCAAAATGAAGACAAATCTTCTGCCAGTGTGTAACACACATGGCCTCTAGTCCAAATGTCAATGGAGTTGTCACTCACAACAGAAACCTCCTGAGTCTGGCCTTTACTGTCTGCATTCTTTCAACATTGTAGTTTTTTGAGCTCTAACCAGAACCTCCCATCAATCTCTGCTTACTCCGCTTACAGCTTTATAGTGTTTCTCTAGCTGGTATCTCCAAACCTATCCAAACTCCTCCCACAAGCCAGTTCCAAAAGATTTTAAACCACATGGTGAAGTACAGTCACAGCAACAACGCCACTTCTCTGGTAGCAAAATCTATCTTAGTTGCTTCCTCCTCGTTGGAACAAAATACCCAATACCTACAACTTGAAAGAGGAGAGGTTTATTTTGGTTCGCAATTTCAGAAGTTTTAGTCCACAGTTGGCAGGCTGCAAGGCAGAAACAGCATGATGAAAGGATGTGGGTGGAGTACAGCTGCTCATCCCATGACCTCCAGGAAACAGAGAGAAGGGAGGAGCCAGGGGAGGGAGACAGTACCCTTCCGGGTCACTCCTCCACTGACCTACCTCCAACAAGACCCCACCTCCCAACAGCACATTCAGCAATGAATGAATCCACAGAGGAGCACAGTGCCCCACTGATTGAATCACCTTACAAACACATGAGAATTTGGCAGGCATTTGAGATCTAAACCATAACATTTGTCTCTTTTAGTTTCTGGTGGCTTCAAGTGTTCTTGGCTTGCTGCTGTATAATACCAATCTCCGCCTCTGTCTTTATATGGCCTTCCCATCTTCAGCTCTTCTCTTCTAAAGATACTTGTTATTGGATAGACCCTGAGGAGGTAATTCAAGATAATCTCATCTTGTGACCTGTAATTTAATTATATCTGCAAAATCTCTTTTTCCAAATAAGGTTACATACACAGTTTTCAAATATTAGGACATGGATGTGTCTTTCTGAAGGACCATCATTCACCCAGCTACACCTGACATTCTCTCCTGCCCTCAAAGGCTGCTGGGCCCGTGTAAATCCAAGACTCTCAGTTCTGAATCTCCAGCCTGGTCCCATTCCAGGCCCACACAGTCACAACTCTTTCTTTGTGTCCACTTGTTCTTGCACTTTTTTTTTCTGTCCCGAATAAAAAACATGAAATGCCTTGACCATTTGCATGACCAAGCCAGATACATGCTTTTTTCCCCTCTCAGCTTGAATTTGAGATGGAACCTTGAACATTCTCAGGCATTGATAAAGGCATTTAGGTTATTGCCCCAAAACAATAAAAGAAAGTAGCCCTGACTTTCTTGCTGCAGACACACCTAGGTAGAACATTCCATGTCTCATTATCTGCTGTGAGGATGTGCTGTAGCCTCCTCTCATACGTTCCCTAAATAAATGCTTTTGATTAAATATTTTGTATGTCTGAAGCTTCTTTCTTCAAAATCCCAACTTATCTCATCTCAGGATAATTGGGGCAGCCCTTACGGGAACTCCCTTGCCACCACTCTTAGATAATTCCAACCAGAGGTTGGGCCTAGTAAGATGAAGTATCTACCTATACCCCACACTACCCAAACTGCTTCTGCTCCAACATTGTCTATTATCTCTGGAAATCTCCCAGTCACTTCCCTTTTCTCCCTACTGCATTCTCCCACTGGAGATCATACCTGGTAAATCTCCCTTAATCTACTCACTTCTCTCCGTGCTGCTACCACAGTCCAAATTCAGGACATACCACCTCTCACCTGGAGAAGCCATCCTGGCTACCACTTCCACTCAGCCCCCTTGATCTTATTCCTCTCCACTGGCAGACTGTTATTTTAACAACATAGTTCTGATTCTGTCAGTTCCATATATAGAACTCTCAGAAATGTTCCACTGCCCCAAGGAGAGACAGACATAAGTCTCAGCAGGGCTACCAATTCCCTTTATTGAGGCTTGATGCCTTCTCATATCACGTGCAGCTTCAAACTTGATGTTCCGACCACTCTTTCCAGCCTTTGAATGCGTCATCCCTCCTGCCTGGGAAAACTCCCAAAACATTTTTCCTTTCAAAAGCCTTCCCTGGCCCTGTCTGGACCAGGTCCTGCCATCGGCCCCACAGCTCTTCGTAGATGAATTTCATGCATGCCACCAGGTATCGATATCACTCAATGTCTGCTTCGTTCACCATCATGCCTCTATCCTGCTCATCACTGTTTCTAGATCTAGCATAGGGCCTGCCACCAAGGTCCTGCACAGGAAGCAGTAAACAAAAATACATGAATGGACACCCTCACGCACACTGGTCTGGCTTCCAGGACAGCTGTAGTCCGTATCACTTGAGGAACACTTAACCGTTTTGAACAGTCACACATCATAGAGTCACAACTATTCTTCTCAAATCCATTGCATGAATAAAGCCACACCCTTTCTCATAAAAGTTCTGTTGTGTTCATTTACTCAATGAACAGCTGCTAATTACCACTTGAGGCCCAGACGAGGGATTCCAGGGAACATGAATGTCAAAGCGCCTCTCTATAGTGGGGAAAGCTGGCAAGTTAATGAAGGCCCACACGGCAACCTTGTCCAGGGAAGGAAAGGTACCACCCCAGTAGCTAAAGCCACTGGATGAAGGTACCACATGCCTAGACTCAGTCTTAGAGACAGGTTCAAGATCAGGCTTTGATCCTGGCATGGCCAGGGAATTATCAGACGAGGCTCTGACCCCCTGCTGTCCCTAGAGAAGGACTTGGTGTTATCCCAGCAGGGATGGCAAGAACACCTGTGTTAGGTGGACAGGTAATTGGATGAGTGGGAAGGTAAGAGGGATACAGTTCTTCCCTCTAAACAGAGGCTTCCTCAATTTGCCCGCCTACCCTCCCCCATCCTGCTTGCATGGTAATCTCTATCCTGGGGAGGGGGAAAGGAGTGAGTTCCACTGCTTGGCACTGAGGCCTCTCCGACTGCTGATGGCTCTTGCAGGCCCTGGCGGCCACTCCAGCAGCTAGAGGCCCGGTTAAGATTTATGAATACCTGGTCTTCCACGGACTTCCCAGAGGAGGGTCTCCAGAATCAAGCAATTCTATACAAAAGGAACTCTGTATATTGATAGTCGTCTCTACCCTTCGGCACATTCAGCTGTCCACAGGACCCTAGGATCGACTCTGGGGTATCCCGCCCCAGATTCCTTCCCTTGAAGACTGAAGGAAGATGGGACATAAAGCAGAGGCTGAGACATAGCTTGACTGGGGCCACCTAGTGGAGGGCCTCGTGCCTCAGCACCACATTAATCTGGCAGCCTCCCTGGAGGGCAGCGATGCCAACCTCTGGCAGAGCCAAGCTGATCCCTAGAGAGCCCCCTCCCGAGGGCCCAAACACCTGAACCATTTAGTGGGTGCAAAGCCCAAAGCAGTCTCCTAGAATGAGTAGAAGTTCCCTCCCAGCGGCCTTCCCTACGGGCCACAGCCACCCAAGACAGCAGAGCCAGCACAAACTGAGCTGTCATTATGGGCATTCCAGGACCGTCAGCAGCTGTAATTACCCAGCAGACCTAGAGTGTGCCTCCCAAGGTGTAGACAGTGATCTTAGAGTTTAGCTTCCCTCAACTATGCCTCCATCCTGAACAAAATGTTCAGCACAACGGCCAACACTCAGGGGCCAGGAGAAGCTGCAGAAGCCCCAGAAGCAGATTGCCTGGGACCTCACAGTTCACAAAAACGGGTTGGGATCTGATGCTGAGGCAGTGGCCACCCCAGAGTGAAGGCAGGAGGGGTCTGATTTTGGACTCAGGAAGCACATGCCATCTACGGTGTGGGAGAAGAAGGAGGAACAGAGCCTGGAGGTGTCTAGGGAGGGGCCATATGCAGGTTAGGACCTTGATGGGGGCCTGAACTGGGGAATAGCAGTCACACAGACAGAATTGAATAGATTTAAGAACCAATGATGTGCTAAAACGGGAAGGGCTGTATTCCTTCCCTCACTCATTTATTCAACAAATATTTATCGAATGCTGGGCTCTCTTCTGACCTCCCTTTCAGAGATGAAGCCTTATTTCTCACCCAGATCCCCTTAGCTCTGTCAGATAGAGTAGGCTGTGCTAAAGGAAATTAATGAAGCTCCCTAGAGAGTAAAAGAATAGGGAACAAAAAGATGGCTACCCTCAGAAAACACACCACACCCTCTGGGTTCATGTAGACTTGGAATCCTAATCACAATGTCTGGCTTCCTCAACTGCAAGAATTTCTATTGCAAGGTAACCTCCCATTTAATGACAGACTCTGTGCTAACTCTCCCAGCACCACCCTTCCTCTCCTTGGGCCTCGCTTCCCTCGCCTATTTTTAAATGAAAGTGCTTCGTCTTGCTGGGGTAGCATAGGCCTGTAAGGTGCCTTATAACCTTTGCAGAGTCAAACCGGTATCAGCGACTCCACCCACGAGTGACCGTAGTCTGATCAACTTGTCCCGCTGAGGTACTGTGGGAGCCTGGGGCTCTGTCCATCTCAGACATGGCGGATTTGCACATTTGTTATGAAGCCTTCCAGTAGGTAGAAGTAAATTGAATTGAAAAAGGGGAATCTTTGCTAATTTTCACAAACTTGTCCACTGCTACATGACCAGACGAGCCCCAGTCACCAGTGCAGCTGAGGCCTACTCACACCTGCGTCAAGCACCCCATTCTCTGGCCTCACTCCTGCCTCAACTTCCCCGCTCATACCAGCTCTGGTTGCGGCTCTGATGTACCCCCTATCCCTTGGGTAAATACTAGCATCTGAACTAGCTGGATGGCCTTGTCCTCTGTCCCTGTGGGGCACTGCCTTGCATCTCTGAATTACTACAAGCAGGCAGGGATGCTCATTTCCCTGGAGGTCCTAACCACCTCACACCACATCCATCTGATCCCAGCACATGCACATCCCATTAAACACATTTGGTACTTAACCATGTAAGAATATGGCTGAGCTTCAGTTGACTAGTTTCCATGACATTTGCTATCACTTAGTATTTATATTTTCTTTTTCTGAAGTTCTCTACATTTTTTTCATGTCTCGAAGACTTGCATAAACCTTTAGAAGCTTGATGATCCTTTTACTTCCAGTGTCTGAAAACAGAATGACTTGGTGAGAGGGTTCTCATACAACCAACACACAGCACATACACACATGCATGTGCCCACACATGCATATATCTATGCATGTCTATATGTGTCCACATGCACAGAAGGATCACATATATGCATAAGCTTATGGATTTGTTCTTTCACATGATGATGAGGAGGTTCTGTTCTTCATCCTTTGTCCTGTGACTCTGCCCTTAACCTTGACTCTGGCCCAGAACTTGAGGTTGACTTTAAACTAGAATCTGACTTATGCCTACCTCACCTGAAACAGCTATTCAAGGGCCTGGAATCAGGAAGCTGTCTGCTTCCATCGCCTGCAGGAATCAAAGCCCCAGGCTGTAGGGACAGCTTGGACAGCATGTCTCCGTGGCTGAAGGTTGAATGATCCAGGTGGTGGAAGGGGAAAGGTGGCTTTCTCAAAGTGGCTCGGCTGTCAGATGCTATCACCGGTGGCAGCAATCTTGAGTGCAAGCTGTGCTCTCAGGTCAACAGTTACCTGAGAGCTATAGGCCAAGTTAACCCTCTGCCCTCAACCAGACCTGGCTCTTTATCTGTACTCCATCACAGGAGAACAACCGCTACCTGTGTCCCAGGGCAAAGACAATTGCCGTCTTTGGGGAGAACTCTCTGGGAACTTCTCTGCTCCCTTCTTGCCGTAGCTGCAAAAATGAGAATGGCCACCAGGGGGTGCGTGGAGCCCACCATGGGTCAGTCAGGTAAAGGAGCAGCCTCTGCCTTGCTCAAACAGCCCTTCAGGGCCTCACTTGGCACACCACCTCCAACCTGCCAAGGTTTAGTGGGGACCCTTGGTTATAGCTGTGTAATCATAAGCAACTGGGAAGACAGAGAAGTTTTCCCGACCCTAGAGAATGACCCAGCACTGGGATCTCCAAGGAGGGGAAGGGAGGGGTGATGCCGGGAAGATCTAAAATCCTTTGCACGGCCCATGGAGAGCAGGGTCTTTCACAGCAGCTAAGCTGACCTGAAGCTTTGGGGGCATCTCAGGCTACAGGAGCCCCTAGCCAAAATCAAGAGCTAGTACTGCAGTGAAGTTAGGAAAGGAGATGGGAAGGCCATTGGCAGGACTCTTGACATGCCCAGAATATCCTGGCTCCAGCCAAGAGGAGCCCTCAAGGAGAGACGGACACAGGAACAGGACAGGCTGCTCTCATCTGGTTCCTATGATGCTCTGGGATGCTTCTGTGATTAGACAACTAATTTATGGAGTTCTTTGCTTACCCCAACCTAACAAACACTTGCCCCTCCAGATCCCCTCTCGCCTTCCCTGGCTGCTGGCCTATAAAGACAACGACAGCAGGTTCTCCTGCCCTGTAACCTCTGGTTGGATTTAGCCGATGGAAAGTGGCAAGGAAGGATTAGTCAGATTTGAGGAAGCTGCCAGCAATTTATACTTGAAAGCCTAGCTCAGTGACTTCTCTAGCTTCAGGACAGACTTTGAGGAAAATGGCCAGCTGCCCTTGTCTCAACCCAGACCTCAGGAATTCTCTATGCCCTCACTTACACACAGTCAGTAAGTACTCATTACTGACGCTGCCTCTGTGTCCAGTCCTGGATCCCATAGACCTGGATGAGTCATACAAAAAGCCCTGCCTGCACGGATCTCACACTGTTTTCATTTTGTTTTGGTTGAGGAAGAGGAATGGAGAAGAGGAAACTGACAGTGAATCCCAGAGACTGACAGAGCCCACAGAAGGGGCATCGCACTTGCTGAGGTCAAGCGGGGGCATGGGCGTGGCCTCCCGGAGTAGTTAGCCAAGGGAAAGGCTGGGTGTCCAAAACAGGACACAGAATGTGCAAAAGCTTGGGGTAAGCGTGGCTGCATCACATGGAGACACAATAACAGGTTGTGGAATTTCTAACATAGATGAAGTCTGTCAAACATGTTATAAACTCCACGGTGTATTATTGTGAGATAGTACATTGGCACTTAACCAGTCAACAGTCACCTATTTTATCCACATATTTTCCCTTTCTAATGCTATTCCTTCCTTCCTTCAATTCCGGGTTGCCATGTGTGATTATTTTCCTTTAGCCTGATGAGTTTCCTTTAGAATGTCCATGGTGATGTTCTTCTGTCGACAAATTTGGCCTTCGTTTACCAGAAGTATCTTTCACTTGCCTTCATTTTGATGGATATTTTTCCTGGGTAAAGAGACTTATGTTAGCAGTTTTTTTTTTTTTCTGTAGTGTAAAAATGTCATTCCATTGTGTACAAATTCTCTCACTTCTGTTGAAAAGAGAGTTGAATGCTATTATGGCTGTCTTATACCCCCTTTGGACTACTTTGAAGATTTTTTCCTTTTTCAGTTGTTTGACTATAATATGCCCACAGGTGGTTCTTTTTGTACCTATCCTTCTTGGGGTTTTTTGTTTTCTTCTTCCTTTTAATTTTTTGAATCTGCAAGTTGATGCCCAGCAGTATGCTGTTAAAGGACTGAGAAACAGCCTGAAAGAAGTGACTTTGAAACAATATCAAGCAATACATAAAACTGGAATCCCAGGGGGAGAAGGGATTGAGGCCAGAAAAAAAAGTTTTTAAAAATAATGACTGAAATACTAAATTTAATTTTAAAAATTAAGTCATCATCACAAGAAGCTTGGAGTTAAAAAACCCTAAGTAGGATAAATACAAAGGAAACAGCACCCAGGTACATTATAGTTAAGAATCTTAAGGCCAAAGAGAGTATCTTAGAAACAATGAAAGAACAAAGACATATTACGTAACGTGAACAATGGTAAGATTTACCTTTTATTTCTCACCAGGAGTAATTCAAACCAAAAACAATGGAATGATATATTAAATATTAGCTATGTAAGAAGAAAAGGTCGACCTAGTATTCTATATCTAGGAAATCATCTTTAAACGGGAATGAGAAATCAAGATTTTTTTTAATTAAAAAATAGTTGAGAAAATTTGCCATTTTAGGAAATGTTAAAGAAAGTTCCTTTTTTATTTTTCTGGCCAGAAGCTTTATTGTTTCATAAATAAGCATTCTACATACTTTGAGATGGTTTAAAGTTATTTCCAGATTACTGCAATAAATATTTACCAAAAACAGCAATTATCTCAGTAATCTTAGACTTCTTTCCACCACTAGAGACTCCCAGTTCTGTATCAAAAAACTTACAAATGTCACAAGAAAGGTGGGTAATGGTCTAAGCAGGACAAAAGGAAAATTCTGTTGGGGAAACTAACAAAGCACTTTCCCCTTCACACTTTTGATTCGTATTTTTCATAAAGACAACTAGCTTTGCTTTGCAGTGCTTAATCTGAGAGACAATGCAAGAAACCAACAGTTTTAGGAGAAAAACTGCTTTCATAAAAATCTCCAGCGTAAGCCACAGCAGGTTTTTCTAATGATGTCAAAACTTGAAGAGTGGAGAAAAGCAAGCATCAATTAGACATCAATAATTATGCACCACAGCCTCAGCAACTATATTGTCATTTGTGTTGAAAAAGAAACGAACGTCATGCTTTGCACATTTTACCTAGAGATGTTTTCAGGATGTGTTGCTTTGGGAGACTCAAAAGGAAAACTCACATACACCTAATTCCATCAGGGATTCCCCATGTGACTAACATTCTGGACTGTCCTAACACGTTTTCACCGTGAAGACAGCACCGAGAAAGAGCAGGAGGATCAATCGCCCATCTCTGTTTCACAGGCAAATGGAAAAACAGCAATTACTTCTTCGTTCCAAATACTCAGATGTCTGTCATTGGCTCATCACAATCACAAAATGCTAAATCCTAAGCCTGGGGGGAGCCGTGGGTAACCTACTATTTCTCCCTGGTCTATGCCAGAACCTCTCCATCACTTAAGACATTACTGCAATACTCTGCATCTCAAAAATAAACAGGCAAACTGAAACTTGCTAATTTTCGCTTCCTCTAATAAACTCAAAAATAGATAAAATACTTAAACTCTCCTAACATAAGCCTTAGTTTTAACATTCATTAAATAAAGCATTTTAAAATTACTCAAACATGAGAGTTAAAAACAAAAAATGAGAGTCGGACTTATTTCTGTGCTTATTTAGAAGAGAATTACTGAGTTTATTCTCTAAAAGAGAAAGCAACCTTGAGGGTCACATTACTGGAACATTTAAATGTGTCGACATGCTCTCATCCTCTTAACTCTCAAGCAGAACAGCTTGCACAAAGTGTGGAGCAAGCGTCTGTCCTCCTGAGCAAGAGATGCCCCGGGCGGCAGAGCCACGCGTCACCATTTCGCTTCTTTCTGTTGCCTCCAGTTGCTAGCATATTGGCAAACCCAGATAAATATACTTAATGTGTCCATGTAGATTGACAACATCGACTTGATGGGATCACACTGCTGAACTCCACACATGGGTGTTATTTCTGCATGTTTGATTACTTTCTGAGTATCACAGAGAAGGAACATGCAGAAAAGAACTAACCCCCATACACTGCCGCCGAGCACAGAGTGCACCAGCCACGGTGGTAGGTGGAAGAAACATCGATCCCGGTGAGGATGCGAAGATGAGACCCAGGCCCACATCCAGTGGTGCTCCCACGTTCAGAAACTCCTCGCTGGGCGCACACCTGGCCACAGTGGACAGGCTGCCCACGACGCCAGCCGTGTACCACGTGGATCTGACAAGGAGAGGGCTGCCCGGTACGGTCAGAGGTGCTACTACCGCACCCATCACACCAGAATGGAGCAGCCAGGCAAGATGCTTCTGTCTTGGACTCTCTTTGCACGGTACGGATCGTACTAGCATTCCAGCTCCAAACAGGCCTGCAAAAGTTGCACCAATTGTCACCCAAGATCCTGTCTTCATGAAGTTCATGAGAACAGGACTTCTTGCTACCACCAAGCCAGACAATGCAGTTAAACCAACACTTCCTGCTGGGTACCCGTAGGTGGAATGTACCATCCTTCACATACTGAGGCCAAATCACAGCCTTTGCAATCGCTCTAGTCTCATTAGACATTCCCAAACCGTGAGAGCACAATGCTCCAAGACCAACCAAGACCAACGGCAGCCCCTCCAGCAATAAGCCATCTTCCCATCAGGTCAGTTTTAAGTATTTTTTCCATCCATGGTTCCAATGCTGCTTCTTCGAGTTCTTGAGCAGTTTTCCTGCGGTGGATTCTGATTCTTGACCTGGCAGCGTACTCCCTGCTGGGTGTTAACGGCCCCTGAGTCTTTGCGGATTCTTCACGAGGCGGGAGGAGGTCTTGGTGAATGCTGGATGGAAAACCCTGGAAGGTAGTGTCTGGAGACACACAAGCCTTGCAGCTAGCATGGTGTTGCCCCGCTTCACCAAGCAGATCTGAAACGCTCAGCTCAGGGTCACCTCCACCTGGCAGCTCCCCTTCCGAGCGGAGGAATGCTTAAGCCCCACCTCGCCGCCTTCCACCCTTCCGGCCTGACGCTGCTCTGCTCGCTGCTGGCACAGTCCCTTCACCTCCCTCAAGGAAGTTCTTAAGGCTAAAGGGAAATGATATCTGATGGGAGTTGAATTCTAAACAAAGGAACGAAAACTACCAGTAAATACAACAATAGAAGATAGGTTTTCTTTTTTATTTAAAAGACAATTGACCTTTCAAGCAAAAATAATTACCATTCATAACAGTTTATACCAAGTACAGGTAAAAAATGTATAACCTCTAGAAGAAAGGAAGGAAACGATAAATCAACCTATATTATTGTACATTTCTTAAATTATATAGGAAGTAGTATTTAGCCTCTTCGTGTCTTTATTTTCTTTTTTTATTAATTTTATTTTTCTACTCACAAACATTATACAAATTTGTTTATATGAAAGTAAAACACCACAGAAATACATTATACAGGAAAAGTAAACATCCCAAAACACTGCCTCCAGGAATAACAAATATCAATAGTTTGTGGCATATATCTGTGGGGGTTTTTTTATCCATATGTAACAGGAAAACATATTTAAAGTATCCACCTTGATCAAAAAAGTTTTCTCACCCTAAAATTATAAACAATTATCCATGCTTTCTACGAGTCCCCTTTTTAGTTTAAATACATGAGTAATTTACAAAAACATATACAGTGTAAAAATTGAAATATATAAATCATTAATGCATTTAGAACTCATTTTAAAATATGGAAAATTTTATCACATATAGGGTTATAAGCTTCTTTTCCTGCATAGATAACAAATGGTCCCAACATGATTTTTGAATGAAGTTCACCCTTTATCTCCTGAATTAAGATGATTAATTATGTTATAGATTCTCTTTTATTCCACTGTAATATTTTTTGTCTTATGCTGCTACCACATGCTTAACTATTTTATATTTATTGCATATGAGCTTTGATATTTATAAGGCCAATCTTACCTTACTAGTCTTTTAATTCAATGTTTGTTTCTTTTTCCATATTTACTTTTCAATTAATCATTAGAATTATCATGTTTATCCTTCCCATCCAAATAAATTTTGATTGGAATCTCATTGAATTTATCAACCAATAAGTTTAACATATTGAGTTCTAGGAAAATAACATACGCATCAATATATTTCATCTTCTTTCAAATCTATTCTACATCATCATATATGTGCTTTTGATGTGCCCTGAATTAATTTCAAATTATTTTATATTGCACTGTCATTGTGAATGGTAAATTGTTTTCATTATATTTTTAGTCATGACTTAACACTTTCAAAAACTATTAAAAACTACATACAAAAAAAAAAAAGGCTGGTGAATGATCACAGGGGTAGAGCACTTACCTAAAACCTCTATACATACATGAAATTATCTTATTCTGCTACATCTGACTGGATTGTTCTATTAATCCCAACAGTTTTTCAGTTGATTTTCTTCAACGTCACAGGAGGACAATTATTACTAACATCTGCAAAAGAGGACCATTCCACCACTTTGTGTTACGACTTATTCTCTTTACTTACCCTTATTTCTTGTTTTCACCTTAACTGCCCTAGCAAGGACCTGCAGAGCAACACTGAGCAACAGTAGTGAAAAGGACATTGGATTCTCACAGTGAAGCCCAACACGAGCTTTGGTTTCTTATATACATTCTTTAAAATGTCATAAACATTCCTTTCTTTCATGGCTTTCCAACTGTCTTACTGTGAATGGCTGATAAATCTTATCAAATGCCTTTTAACATAATCACAAGGCTCTTTTCTTCTCCTTAGTCTAATATATTAATTACGTGTTATAATGTTAAGATAAGCTTATAACGCCAGAAAAAAATCCTCAAGTTGGTAACAGTGTTTTGACATACGATGGAAGCCAATTTGCTATCTTCACCGATCAGACGGCTCTGCCATTTTCTTGCAAGGGTCATTCCCTGTGTCGGGATAATAGATATTCACAAGGTCTCATGGAAATGTTCCATCTCTCTGGCCCTGGAACACCATGGTTCTTTGAGGGAAAATGCTTGTGCTCCTTCTCAGGGCCAACAATACTTCATGCTTCAAAGATCAATGTCACAGCTCTTTGCAGTCAACTTGTCTTAATCCTGGACACAGCCACTTCTCAGGGCCGGCTGGTCCCAAAATGCCAGGCAGGGCTCTTTCCAATATTCAGTGCACCTCAAGGCCAGATGCGCTGTTTTCCTTCTCTTCCCTGAGATGAGATGGCTTCTCCTTTAACTCTGAACACACACAAGTTTTCCTCTCACTCCCTTGTAGCTATCTGACTTCTCCTGTGGAGAGGCACAGCCCAGCCTCTCTCATCTTTCCATTAACCTGATGATCACTCAGGGAGCACACAGTCTGACTGGCATCCTGTCGGTGGTCTCAAGTCACATGAACGCTCTTGCCATTGGGTTGGGTCTGAGAGATGCAGGGTGTGAGGATTTCAGCCCCACTCCCACCAAGTGCTCTGCCTCCCACACTCCACTGCTAAGCCCAGATCTGCACAAACCTGGAAAAGGGCAGAGGTTGACTTGTGGTCTACACTGCAGTCCGTTCACTCTCACAGACGTGAATCTGGCCTTTTCTCCTCTAATCCCCATGGTCCCTGCATCCGGATTCCCAGACTTCTGGGCCAGCTGGCACCCCCTGGACTCCAGCAGCATGGCTCTGCCCCATTCTCCCAGCAATACAGTGGCCAGGCTCACACCAGGTGGTCGCAGTTGGGACATCCAGTGGCAGGCTCTGAAGGTGAGGTCAGCCTGAGCAGTCCTCGCCAGCCCGTGACTCAGGCACCACTGGGCAGAGCTGGGCAGCACTGTGCAGAGTATTTCATCAAGACCAGCCAGTGAGTAAAGGGGCTGGAACTTGAGGGGACAGCGCCATCCATGAGGAACTTTCACTGCTTCAGTCAGTCTACATCACGGCCCCCAGGTGCCTTGGAAGCAACAGAGAGAAGCCTAATAAGATCAGTAAG
Source organism: Hystrix cristata (assembly GCA_004026905.1). Classification (NCBI taxonomy): domain Eukaryota; kingdom Metazoa; phylum Chordata; class Mammalia; order Rodentia; family Hystricidae; genus Hystrix; species Hystrix cristata. Next base: position 31,110 of record PVJO010005567.1, on the reverse strand, counting down.
AAAATCACAGGCAGTGGGGGTCAAGGGATCCATCTCAAAAAGAGGGCCAGGAGGCCTGGAATTTAAATCTGTGAAGCTATTTCCAAATGAAGTTATGCATTTTGGATATGTTACAAAGATTTAATTGTTCCAAATGTTTGGTGCCTGCTACACTGGAAGCTCTCAAAAATGTTTGCATAGATGATCAAAGTATAATAAAATGTGTCATAATTCTTGAAACACTATCTTCACTTCTCATTCATTTTTAGTTTACTGGAAGCCTAGAAATATAGAAGCAGCTCAGACTTCTCCTGTCATCCGAGCAGCCCTGGGGGACCACACTGGCCTGGCCAGGCCACCGCTGCCTGTGGGTGTCTGCAAACATGCACATGAAAGTAAGGCCTATTATGTCGGTGTCCAGGCCCAGATGACCCCAGAGTAGCTCTGCATATATGAGGAGCCCCAGTAACTGTTTTGATGTGCTGCATCTCACCCTTGCTTCCTCTTTGTCATCCTAGTACTTTTTGGTGGAGCCTTGCCTGCACCTCAAGACAGTGTCGCTCTCTCTCCTGGGCCAGGAAGGGAAGGGTTCTGAGCCCTGGCTTTCATCAGGACACGGGGATGGTCAGGTCATGGCCAAACACATCCAGGACACAGAATGAGCATGCATCCCAGTTGTTCCCCAATCCCTCTGCTGGAGGAGCTGATTTGTAAAAGAAAGTACCTTCCCCTCACAGGGACCAGCGTGCCAGGGCTAGTGGACGCTTATAGCTGTCAGGGCAAGCGGAAGACCTAAGAAATCCCGGGCCTTGCCTCGATCTGGAGGCCACAAGTAGGACTGAAACATTTAATGCTGAGGCTGGTGATCTTGGGCAGTACCCTTTGGCCTACAAGGGGAAAGGTGAAAGGATGGGGGTCTCCCTGAGGCCAGGGCGAGGTTGTGATGTCTTTTTAAAGCACCTTTCTAAGGCCCCATTGTGCAACCCTCCAGCACCTGGGCTCACCGCCACCTCCCTCCTGGGCTGGGCTAGCCTCCTGAGCTCTCCCACCTGTCTGCTGCCTCCCTGCTGACTGAGGTGTCACCCCTCCCAGCACCCTTCTGCTCCCTGGCCTCAGGGCCAGGGCCTCCTTGGGCTCAGCTGGGCAAACCTGTCCCCACCCTGCCGCCTGACAGCTCCTTTGTTGGGTGTCAGAGCAGACTGGTTTTCTCTGTGAAAACACAGAGCAGGCCTGGCACAGGTGCTATTGGTGACTGCAGGTACGACAGCAACACTTCTCCTTGGTACTGGGGGCACCCAACAGAGTCAGCACTCCAGATTCGCCAGTAGACATTGTGTGCACTTGGGATGGTTCTTCGCCATCACTCCTGAGGCCTGGTTTCCTGAAGGAAAGGGGTTCACTTTTGCATCGGCCCTTGACTCTGGCTCTGGGCAAGTTTCTAGGCCCCAGTCAGCAGTATCAAATTTGGTTCTTGTTTGGATCCCGGGAGGGTGGCCCCCTCCAGGGCCCCTAACAGCTCAGTCCCCAGAAAATGGTACCCCTCTCCAAGTCTGTCACTAGGTCTAAGCTGGACACATGGCAGGTACTCAGCACTTTTTGTGGGATTGAATGGCACGAAACAGGAGCTGGGAAACTCCCTTTGTCACAGACATGCCCTCCCATGTCCTGCTGAACCAAACACAGTAGTATATGTGCTGCCAAAGCAAGCACTCAAACACAGTTTAAAGGCCAGCTTTCTTGTCACCTTGACTGACTCCTGTCCTCCCGTGATATGCTGGGCACTGGGCCTTGCAGCGCCTAAACTGCGCCACATCAGGCCTTCCTTGTGGATACTACCTCACAGCCATGCTTCTGGCTGTCTCTACACCTTTTGGAATCCCAGACCCCACCTAGGGTCTGTCTTGGCTCCCTATCACTCTGAGGCCCAGTTCTGCCCCAGCAGGAGGTCCAAACAGCCCCTCCCATTTATCTGTGCCCTCCCACAGACTGCTGTCCTCGCTGTCACTCTGACACTAGCCCCTGACCTTGACTAGCAGGCCCCTGGGAGAGCTCATCCTTGGGTGGCCAGACAGGCCACACTGGGGTGGGGCCTTCTTAAATTCTCTCCTTTGGCTTCTCTCTGGGACCCTGGAATGGTTAGTAGTGTGGCTGGGCATTCCAAGAAGAGGGCATTGCAGATGTCCTTGGAATCCAGGCCATCGGCTGGGGGAAGGGACGTTGGCCTCGAGGAGAGGGGTATATTGTATTGACTCCAACGAGCTGTTCCCAAATGGGGCAGACACCACCTAGATTCATGGCTCCTGGTGGGTGAAGAGGGTCAGTGTCACCTCTCCGGCCAGCCCCTATGACCTCACAAGGGTTCGTAAAGTGTGGACTCACAAGCTTCCTTCTTCCCACAAAAGAATGTATCCAGCTCTGGACAGTTTCCTGGGTCGATTTTGACCTAAGCCTGAGGTTGTTCTGCCTCACCCTCTTCCCCACCCCCCCCCAAACTCAGGCCCAAGGGCAACTGCTCCTACTGGAGCCTGCCAGTCCTGCTGGCCCATCAAGGAGAGAGCACTGTGGTTTCTCCTGACCTTGGACAGACCTAGCCACACACAGAGGACCTGGGCATCATGCCCTGAGCAACTTGGAGCCCCCTTGAAGGACAGGGCCACCAAGTGTGGCCACCAAGGCAGCAGGAACAGATGTTTTCACACACCTAAGTCCCCTCATGCCCTTCCTGCCTCTCTCTCTGGTTTACGGTCAAGGGGTGGGCTAAAATAACAATTCCCGTAACAGTTATCATGCAGTTAACAGCAAATGTTAACGGCCAGGTTCTCTGCTGGGTGCTGAGGAAACATAAATTAGACAGACAGCCCCTGACCTGATGGATGCCTCAACCCAGACTCGGCCAGCCACAAGCTTTGGCATATGGAGAATGCGCAGTACATATTTATGGAATGAGTGAAAAATACATGAAATGGGATGTCGGGGTACACCTTGCAGCACAGATGCCCAGTGGGGTGGGCAACAAACACAGGAAGGACACGGCAGAGGTGAGGTTTGACCCAGCCACCACCTACCCCCATCTTAAGGTAAGGTGGGCTCCCAATCCCCATGGCTGCCCTCTGACTCGGTACCCCAGCACCACGGGGACTCAGCAACAGCAATTCCCCAGGACCAAGGGTATTAACGGTAGAAAGGAAGTTCTAAGGTTTTCCTGGAGAGAGTCTTGGAGGAGAGTTGGAGGACCCCGAGGGCCTGATGCTTATCTGATGTGCTGTCCCAACAGAGGGTACCTCAGGCGGATAACAAAGATTCCCTTCAGCCTCCAGGAGCGCAGCCTGGACCCCTGTGAAGGGCGCTGTCACAGGAGGGCCTCTGCATGCCTCTTCATTTAGGGAAGTTACCAAGAGCCCACATTAGCGTGGACCTGGACATCCTGACAAGCTGCCAAGACACTATGCAGTGATCTGGGCAAGTTTATACACCAGGTTCTGGAGCCTTGTTTCCTTGTCCCACACCCAGCTCCAGCTGCGTGCTGGCCACTTTTGGGGATGGATTACACTGCTCAGAGGCGGAGAGGCCATAACAGACATAAGCAGGGGGAGCAGAGGTGAATGGGTAGTGAGGGGATTTCAGGGATGGGGGTGGCAGGCCCTGAGGATGTGTAAATTGGGAGAACCAAGCCGTGCTGAGGAGTCCTAGAGAATCCCAAAGGAGACGTGGGTGGGAAATTCCATGGCCTCCTGAGAATCTCCTCCCCTTCCCCAGCAAAGCTCCGGACATTTGGATCCTACAGCCCAGATGAGGATCTCTGATCACAAGCCACGTTGTACACTCAACCCTTGAGACAGCAATGGTAAGTGAGAGTTACCACTCCACACCTTCATAAGGGCCTAAGTCTTGGGGAGCCTCAGGCCTATGGGCCTCAGACTGTGCAGAGCCCACAGTCCTCCTACCACACAGCATTGAGGGGACCAAGGCTGGTTCTCTGAGATCCAGACCTACCCCACGTGCATGCCACCTAGCACCACATACACACCACTGCTGCAGACATCGGTCACACTCCTCTCCCAGCTGAACAGACAGCACGACCTCACTGCCCACACTCCAGCCCCAAGCACCCACCCCTTCCTCGGACTGCCCTAGGTGGCACCTCTCCAAGCGGTCTTCTTCGTCGGGGCAGAGGAGAGCTAGTGACCCAGGGGTCCTGTGAGCAACCTGTGAGTAGGGCCTCTTCCAGAAAAGTTGGGCGTGGAGAAAAGCCCTTGGGGAGAGAAGCCCCTTAGCAAAGGCTGCTCATACTTCTACAGCCCCCACACCTGGACAGCCATGCTGCGGCCCTCTCCTTTCTCTAAAGCGTGGGAAACAACATCCTTGAAAAGGAAGAGAGGAGGACACTGTGCAGTCGGGGAGATGGCCCATAAGGAACTAGCAGAAAGTCCTGGAGAAGCAGGGATACCTGGAAAGACAAAGCACCTTGCTTCTGCCTCCTGTCAGAGGTCACTTCCTCCAGGGAGCCTCCCTGATCTGCCCCCATACTTTCGGATGCCTTTCTGTCTCTACCCCTAGAAAACACACTCCTGTTTGCTCTTGTCCCTGGCCCGCGTCCCTGGCCCAAACCTCAAGTCCAGGGTTCCGAGACCAGCGCTCCGTGTGCAGAAAGCCCCTGACCCTGACCCGGGGTGCGGGGGTGCCCTGCTCCGACCTCGAAGAAGCTCGGGATTAAGGCGAGGCCTCAACCCCCTTCCGGGCCGCCCCTTGCCGCCGCCCCCGCCCCCTCCAGACCTCCCCTGCCCGCGGCGCCGCCCGGTAGCAGAGACTTCAGGGAGCCGGGGCCTGGGCTTCTGCAGCCGGCTGCGGTCTGCGGCTCAGAACCGAGCCCAGGGCAGCGTCTCGGCCGTCGGGCTGTCCGGAGCCCGGGTCTCCGAGGCGTGGGTGGGGGTGCCGGAGGGAGCCTGCGGAGACCGAGGGGTGCGCTCTCAGAGCCCGCCGCGGGCAGGTCGGGCGGCCGCGGGGCCGATCGCACGCGCGGGGCGCGGGGCAGGCGGCGGAGGGGCGAGGGGCCCGAGGAGGGGGCGGGGCCGAGGAGGGGGGCGGGGCTGGAGGGCGGGGAGAGGAGTACGGGGGCGGGGCCCGGGCAGGGGCGGGGCGCGGCGGCCCGGCGGCTCCTCGGCTTAGGCTCCAGTTCGGCTGCGGCTCGGCCCGCGATGTCCCACTCGGTGACCCTGCGCGGCCCTTCGCCCTGGGGCTTCCGCCTGGTGGGCGGCCGGGACTTCAGCGCGCCCCTCACCATCTCGCGGGTGAGTCCGACGGCCGCGGGTCTGCGGGGCGGTCCTGGCTCTGAGGCCCGGTCTCGGGGTTCGCCCGAACTCCGCTCCCCGACGTGTCGGCCGCTCGAAAGCGGAGGGTTGGCCCGGGCGACCCGCGAGCGGTAGAGCCTGCTTCCCGCGGAGCAGCGCCGCCCCACCCCCTTCCCGCCGCCCCGCCGCGCGGCTCCCCCGAGAGTTCACAGCCACCCCCCTCCTCGCTGGCCTCCTTTTGGGAGAGTCTCTGCGGGCCAGGGAGGGACCTGCAGACGCAGGCCCGGGGTCTAGACAGATCTAGATCCAGGGACCCAGAAGCTCTCCTCAGACTCTATCTTGCCTGAAGACTTGGGCGAAGTGACAGAGAGGTCCCCTCGCCTATCAGGCGTCCCTGCTAGCAGAGCTGGGTGACCCCAGGGTGCTCTGGGGTTCTCCTTGAGTCTGAGAAAAGTCTCCACTTCGGACTTCTTCCCCATTCTTCTGTGACCTCAGTCTCCCTAAGGGGAAGTGACCAGGAGGAATTCTTGGCTTCCAGGGAAAGGGGAGGCTTGATTGAGGTGGTGAGACCTTCGCTGTACAAACAACACAAGGCTAGGGACCAGGACGTCCTCAGCCCCTCTTCTCAGGGCTCGCAGGGTCATGCTTTGCCCCAGGTTTGAGGAAGAGAAGGGGCACGGCGCTGGCACGGAGCTGGGGAGGTGGCTGCCTGAGAGCAGAGGAGCAGAGGAGGAGACTCAGGCCCTGCTGCGAAGTGTGCCCAGGGGCAGACAGGGTCCTGGCGCAGCTCTGCAGTTCCCTGGTCTGGAGGGGTGAAGAGGGGCATTCTGGCCCTGCCCTTGGTGGCTCCCAGTTTGGAAGGAGCACAGAAGGGACTTGGGACCAGTTCAGGACGATTCCTTCCTTGCTCCATAGGGGCTGCTTTGTCTTTGAGGACTTGGGTTAGGGGAACCAAGAACCACCCCCCCACCCCGCCCACATACTCCCTCTTTTTGCCCTGGGGGCTGGGCCAAGTTTCAGAGACTTCTTTACAGTTCTTGGGAGGGGGTGGGTACCGGGTGGAGCGTGGAATCATGGAATCCTGTTTCTGGGGGCCAGGGTGACAGGCAGGACCAGCTGTACTAGGAGGCTTCCCACATCTGCCCTCACCAGTAGGTCCATGAGGCCGAGAGAGGTGGGCCTTCAACACATCCGGGAGCCTTTCATCTCCCATTACCCTGCGAGATCCCTGCCGGGTGTGTGCACATGTGTGTGTGTGTGTGTGTGTGTGTGTGTGTGTGTGTGCAGGAGCGTCGGCGCCTGCCTGTGTGGGTCAAGCTGTGTGTCCTCAGGGAGGGCCAGTGGGAGTGTTAGACCGGCCAGTAGGCCAGGCACTCTTGGTGTGAGGTCGCTGACAGGCTCGGTGGCGGGAGCTGACGGCAACGGGCGGCAGGGAGCTGAGACATCTGTTGCCCACGCGGCCGCCTGCCTGCCTAGGAAAGGCCTCTGGCGTCACAGAAGCAGTGGCGGCCTTGTTTGGCCAGGGATGCAGGACCCTGGCAGGCAGTCAGGCAGTCTGGTAAAGGGCTGTGCCAAAGAGAGCCCCTCTTTTGTCCCTTGAAGTCACAGAGCCGCAGCTGCTCAGGGCCAAGGAGCCAGGATGACGGAGCCTGGGTTTGGGTGGGTTCTGGGAGGATTTACAGGCCTGGGGAGGCACAGGCCACAGCTTGCCTAGCAGGTACCCGAGGAGTATGTCTGCCAGGACTGAGGATGTGTGGGAGTGTCCTTACTGAGGGGTCTCAAGAGTCAGCTCTTGCCATGCTTCCAGGGCCTCCCCACCCAGGACCCCGCGGGAAGGAATAGCCTCATACAGACAGGGACGAGGTGCTATCAGGAAGCCTCAGCGATCCGCAAGAACATCATCCAGGCCTCCTTCCCCACAGACAAACCATGAGTGCTTGTCCTCAGCATCCACCGTGCGCCAGGCCCCACCCTCATGGGCCTTGGTACCAGCACCTCCGCAGCGCCCAGGCCCAGGAGTGAGACCACTGTACACTCAGCCTCTTGTGGGGGTTTCACATGCCCCCAGTCGTCTCAGTCCACACAGGAGCCCTTGGAAGGACTCCCTATGACCTCCCTTTCGGCATCTCCCAATGATCTGTAGATGGGGGCCCTGAGGCAGAGAAGTTAAGGTAACATGTCCAGAGAAGCAGAGTGAGAACAGGAGTCCAGGTCCATCGAGACTTGCTATGACTGTGTGGACGACAGTGTCCTCTGTGGCTCCCAGTCCACCACCGCGTCTGAGCTGGGTGGGAAGGAGCTGAAGTGCAGCTGCCACAGGTGAGGGGGCCGATCCATGCTCCGGCTGCCCCAACCTCACTGCTCCCATTTCCTTTCCTTGTGTTTATTCTTCATTCTAACGTAGATAGAGAGATAGGCTTGAGTTCAGCTCTTTCCTGTGACTTCCTGCATAGAAACCCTCCATGGTTCCCAACCACCCCAGAGAAATGCCATCTCCTCATCTGGCCCTAAAAGCCCTGCAGGTCTGGTCTCCTCTGGGACATTCTCTCTCCCCTCCCTTCTTTATGCACAGAAGCACAGTACTTAAGAACAAAAGTTTGGGTTTCCAATCAGTTGGCCTGGATTAGAATCCAGACTCGGCCATTTACAGTATAAATTGTTTATCTGTACTTCTCTGGACCTCAATTTTCTCATCTAGGAAATGGGCTTGCCTTGTGAATTAAAGAGTCAAAGTGTGTAAAGGCATCTGGGAGAGTCATAGTTTCCTGGCCTCATGCCCTCTCTGACCAGAATGCCCCTAGCTTGAGGGAGCTGGCAGTATCCCAGCCACCCCAGCTTTCAAGAACTTCCTCCACCCACAGGGACCTGAATGCACCCCTTGTACTGGCTGAGTCATCTCACGGCTAGCTGCCCCTGAAGAAGGAGATGCCTTTTTAGTGGGGCAAGGCAAGCCCCTCGTGCCCTAAGACCCCCTCTTCAGCTGTAAATAACAGCCTGGCCTTACCCGAGGACGGAGGGGTCAGCGTGAGCTAGTTGTGGCTGCAGGGCTGAGGCCAGGCCCTGAAACAAAGCAGCTATCCGTGATGAGCAGGGAGCCCAGAGCGGGCCCTCGAGAGGAGGCGTGGCGGTGCCCAGTGGCCACCTGCTACAGGACAAGCTTGCGCAGGTCCCCAGGTCCTGTGAGTGGATGTGAATGGTGGGCCGGGAACATTATGCTTCTTAAGAGGAGCATTCCTTCAGGCAGGTCAGCCAGGGCAGTGCCTACAGCAGGCCTCTGACCAAGGAGAGGCCAGTACCTCAGCTTTGTCCGCTTGTTGCTGTGAGCTAGCTGAGCTCAGCCTGGCTGGGCTTCCAGGAGCTCCTGGTCCCACTAATAGGATCAAGATCACTGGCAGCCCCTGAGCCACAGCGAGCGAGACACGGCTAGAGAGGCCAGCTAACAAAGAGGGTACCTCAGGTCTGTTCCCAAAGGCTGGGGTGGGGCCAGAACAGTGCAGGGGGCCTGTCACCTGAATTCCCCAGGGCTGTCTACCGGGGCTCTCTGTGAGTCCTCACCCACCCTGCACGTGACATTCATCAGAAGACCAGCATTATAAGATTCTCCAGATGTGAGACTTCTCCAGATGTTTTTTTCCTCTGCTGGACTCTGTGGGGTCAGTAGTGACATTGGTGCCCTGCAAAGGAAGTAGAGGTAGAATCGTGATCCCGGAGTACAGGCTGGCAGCTGGAACTGGATGGCCGTGAGCTTGCCTGAGGAACTGATCTTCATACTCCCACATTTTAGCTGCGATGAGATATTAACCATGCAGGGGGCACTGACGGTGATGGGGGCCCAACAGGGTACTCCTGCAGGCAGTAGCCTCTACATAGTAGTGTCTGGGAGTCAAAAGAAAGAGTGTTCCAGGTGGAGGGACCAGCATCTGTGGAAAGCGGGTGATGGGCACTGTCTGATGCCGCTAAGTACCACAGCATTCTTCCAGACCTTCACACCCCACTAGGCCTCGGGGGCTGGAGTACTTTTCTTTTCCTTTGTGGTACGGGGGATTGAACCCAGGGCCTTCACACTGCGCTACAACCCCCTCCCCCCCGCCTTTTCGAGACAGAGTCTCGCTCAGTTGCCCGGGCTGGGCTTGAACTTGCGAATGGGAATGCATCAGCACACCCAGCTTGGAGTTGGGTTTGTTGGTTTTTTTTAAAGTGGAGACTGCAGCAAGGCCACATGGGGACCTCAGCCAGCCTCTTGCACAGGTCACTCTGACACCAGGTCCACACTGGGCAGAGGTTGGTTCTGAGGTTGGAGGAGCTTTAGAGCAAAAGGTCATGTAATGATGTGCCGACCGTCCGTCTCGTCTGCTCACAGGTCCATGCTGGTAGCAAGGCCGCGCTGGCCGCCCTGTGTCCAGGAGACCTGATCCAGGCTATCAACGGTGAGAGCACAGAGCTCATGACACACCTGGAAGCACAGAACCGCATCAAAGGCTGCCATGATCACCTCACGCTCTCTGTGAGCAGGTACACTCTGGGCAGACCGGGCCGGGAGGATGGCAGATGATGATAGCAGCGGTTGGGAGCAGCCATTGTCCTAGGTGAGCTGGGCTTGCTCGTCTCGGCTCCTGGGCGCCCCACCCCAGACCTAGGGTTAGTGCTTTCATGGGGGCCTGGAGGGCAATGTTTAGAACTGGAATAGTTTAGAGAAGGGAGAAGTCAGTCCCTTTGAACTCAAGACCGGAAATACACTGGGGCATTTATGGCAGGCGTTGCTGGCAGCAGAAATGAGACCTCGAGTCACCTCTGGGGCTTACTTCAGTCCCTTCCCCACCCCACAAGTGACCATCTCAATGATCATCTCAGAGCATACATCTTCAAACCAACTTCAAAAGTTAAAACCTAACGGAGGCTCCACTTTACAGATGAGCCAACCAAGGCTCAGAAAGTTTAGAGAGCGCCTAAAGCCACATAGTGAAGAAGTGGGGAAGCAAAATTTGACCTCCGGTCTCTCTTACTCCTAAAGACTCCAGTACCTCTACTGCACTGCCAGCCTCTGCTGCCAGCCCCACATGGCAGCTGCCCTGCCTCAGCTGTCCCCGCCATGGCCATGCCTCTCCTGTGGTTGAATCTGGATTTGGAACAGTCTTCCTGCCATGAGCTGAAGAGCACAGTGCCCCCTGCCTTACTTAGTCCTAGGTCTTTATTCAGCTCCGGCAGGCTGTTGGACTAATCCCAGCTGAGTGGGATCTCCCCACACCCCTGCCCCGCCTGAACCCGGAGAAGTCACATAGCTGCTCAGCTCTGCCACGTTCCCTGTTAACAGGGACTTTCCACGACCCCTGTGGAAATGTGTGGGCGAAACCTTTCCAAACCGCAGCTCAGCTAACCATGCCTTAGAGCTGGCAGGGCGGGAGGTGAGCCGCTGGCTTGGAGCCTTTGAACACGGTGAGAAGGTTTACGAGGTAGGCCTGTTTGTGCCTGGCCCGAGACTAGGTCCAGGCCGGGGTCAGGACACCTGGCTGTGCTCTTGGCACTCAGTGGGCCCAGCTGCAAGTCTGGGGCCTTTCGCACTCCACTTGGCACATAGTGAGGACGCCCCAGCCTAGGAGCTCAGCAGAGCTTGCCCTCATCCAGATTGTGCGATTGTAGGTACCCAGATGACCTCCATGAGCCTGGGTTTCCTTTCCCATAAAACAAGGTCACGTGCATCACCCCGAGCCAGACTGAGGAACTGTGGGCTGGGGGAAGTGTCAGCTCTGCTCTGCCCACAAGTAGCCTCTGAGGCCTCCCACCTTGGCTGGGTTCCTGGGCCCTGACTCACCTCCGGCTCTGACTCCAGCTGAACAAGGGCAGCCCTGGTGGTAGTGGAGCTGGGGCAGGCTCACGAGGGGCCTGAGTCAGGAGATTCCTAGAGAGAATGATGTCACGGGAGGGTGGCCGGGTGGAGGTCCCCCTTCCTTCCTTCCTTTCCTGGTCATTTGTTCCAAGCCAGGCACAGAAGGAGCCAGGGGTCCAATGACCTGCTGCACTCTGGGTGTTACAGTCCCCACTTGCCATCTGGCCACAGAGTAGGGAGCACATAGCACGGTCACAGAGCTCGATTCCAGACTGGCTTTGCACTTGTGAACCATGAGAGTGTTTTACTGTCCGAGCCCTGACCTTCCTCATCTCCAGAATGGGAGCTGCTCTGTGATCTGGGAGTTGAATGATGACAAGGTCCCGAGGCTGCTCGGTCAGAGTGAAGACCTAAGCCCTGCCCTTCAACCCTACCTCCAACCCTCACACATGCAGACTCTTGGGGATCAAGACCCTCTGGCCCAACATGCCTCCTTCTGGACCCCATCCCTGTGGAGGGCCCCTGACCCCTGTCTGCCTGCTGTTCCAGGACCTGTGCCTGGGCCCCAAAAACTCTTCCACCCATAACATGGGCTCCTCTGAGGCTCAACCTGGTGAGCTGGCGGGCATGAACATCTGTGCACCCTTCACTGTGCGCAGGCCAGCCCCCTTTCCTGCCTCTAGGCACAGAGAGCTCTAATCCCCTGCAGACTTGCCCACAGAGTGAGACATGCAAGAAAGACCCAGCTTCCCTTCCCAAAGCAAGGCTGCCATAATCTAAGCTAACCCAGACTTTGTAGGCATGTTCTGTAGGTCCAGGACCCTCCTAGCATCACCTCCATCCCTCCATCCCTGCCATGGATGGGGTCTCTTGCCCATTGCATGTGGTCCAAGGTGTCTTGGCATAGCCCAACCTTTGGTTCTCATTTCATCTGAAGATGGGCAGCTGGGGCCCACTGCCTGGCCTGAAGTGGAGGAGGTCTGTGATGGAGTTAAGTCTGTCTAACCCCTGCATTCTTTGTGACGCATTGGGCCACTCTCAGGGCTCTGGGCACTTGCTGCCCCCTGACCCTGAGCCCTCAGACTTGGACTGCTCTCTTTGACAGAATTTCAGGGAAATACCGGTCCAGATAGCCATCCATGTGGGATGTCCCAGGTGTGTCCTAACAGAGTTTTGAGCTGTGTTAGGGCAGTCACTTAGGTTCCTGGTTACAGATGCTTCCTGGAGAAGGGGTTGTCCTGGGCTGCCAGAACCTCGATGGCAAGGGACCCCTGAAGGCTATAGGGTAGAGAAGTAGTCTGCAAGGGGCCAAGGAGTGCACAGAGGTTCAGAAGTGCACAGCCAGTGTGGACTGCAGCTATAAAGGGATTGTTAAATCCCTCAGCCGACAGAGAGAAGCAGGATCAGGCCAGTTGTGAGGCCTCAGGAAGCCCCAGGAGGCCTCTTGTTTAGGGGTCTTTATTTCTCGTCAGTCTAACCGGACTCTTTTCACACCACCTGCAGTCCAGGGTCCGTGTGCTCTCCTGGCCTGTCTTCTCTTAGAGCTGCTGAGGGGTAGGGCTGGCCCAGCCCGCAGGCTCTAGGCCCGCCTGCCCTGCTTATGGCAGGTTTATGATGTTTTTCTCCCTCCTGCACAGTGTTTGGCTTTTGGTTTCTATGGCGATGCAGGAATTTCCTAATGGCCTGTTTCCCATCTGGGCTAGCAGACATGGTGATGACTCTGCTGGCTGTGGTGGGGCGGCAGTGAGAGGGAAGGCACACCCTTCAGAACCTCTGTTTTGCCTCCCCGAGAGCCGAGCCCTAGCCCGGTCAGGGGCCGAGACGGCCAAGGGATGCGGGATGAGCTCCTAGTGGATCCCTGTGTGCGGCCTTGCTCCCTCCTGAGTGGAGCCTCTTTGAGCTGAGCTTCTGTAGGCCCCAGAAAGGGCACACGAGTGGGGAAGTTGGAGGGCCTCTGTTGCCACCTCGCTCAGGAACCAGACAGACAGGGATGGGCAGCTGGCAGGGAAGGGAGGACACAGCCCTCCCTAGACTTGTGGCTCCTTGCCACAGAGGGCACTGGGGGGTTCAGGGGGAATCACTGGGTTGGTGTCGTTCCACCTGACGAGCAAGGCTGGGTCCTGGGTGGGTATGGGCCCAGAGCCTCTCGGTCCTGCTTCCTGGGTGTGGTGCCCGTACTGGGTGGATATGTCCGACCATTGTCACTCTTACCACAGGCCTGAGAGCAGGAGCTGGCCCGGTGCCCCTGATGACAAGGCCCAGGCACACAGGATTCACGTCGACCCTGAGGCCCAGGTAGGTACAGACGCGGCCTGGCCCAGCTCAGCGTGAGCCAGGTGCGGTCCAGAGAGCCACCCGCCCTGGTAGTCCTCACCCCGGCTGTCAGACCCTCAGGACTGAGACTGAAACGAAGGCTCCCGTGCCCCACTGCATCCACGTTCTTCACATGCTGAGCCCAGTGGAGCTCTTTCTGATACCCAGCAATGCCATGTTAGGAGGAAGTCAGCAGGCGTGGCACAGGGGTGTGTGCCTGGGGGCTGTTGTTCTCAGGCCGTGGGACACGTGTCCGTCTCCTCCCAGCCTTGGGGCCCCTGAGGCTGAAGCTCTGTCCAGGGCATGCTGTGACTGCAGCTAGTAGACCTCAGGCTGCAGGTCTGTCTGCCTTGTCGCCTTTCTGTGTACGATAGAGATCACGACTATGGCTGTGTCCTTGAGGAAAGTGAGGGGTCTAGACTGCTCTAGGACTTTGTTTACTCACGGGCACGAGGGGCAGCCAAGGACAGACAGAAGAAGGCTTTGGAATCTGAAGCTTACTTGTGTTCTTTCCTTCCCAGGAGGGCTCAGAGCCAGTGGGCGCCTGGGCTGGGGGCGATAGAGCAGCGCCCCCTGCCCCCATGCTTCTCTTCGTTATTCGTGTTGAGGGCCAGGCTGCTAGTGGCTCAGGCTGGAGGGGGACGGATTTTCCATAAGCAATAGGGCAACCCCTCGGCTGCTGCCCCCATTTTGTGCTTAAAAGGTCATGGGTTCCATAGGTGGTGACAGAAACACCCCTACCCCACCCCTGCAGGGCTGTGTCCTCACCAGCAGACACAGGGCTCATTGTCCCCTTACTGCTCCCACCTACTGCCTGTGGGGGTGGGGCTAGCTGGAGCCATCAGAGGCAGAGGAAACCAGTTAGCCTCAGGACCAGCGCAAGGTATCGTGGAATGCATCCCCAGGGGGACGGCCGGCTTCAGGCCCACAGGGGACCCTCCTAAGACCTCATGTGAGAACACAGGAGGCGCTTGGCCCTCCCAGGGTGGAAGAAGGGTAGTGAGAGGAGACGGTTTCTTGGAGGGTGAGAACTGGGAAGGGGTAGAAGCAGGTCAGGTGGAGCCCACAGCCCAGGCACCGAGCCTGTCCTCTCCAGCCAGCACAGAGCTGGAGCTTAGCTCCAGGAGGTGCTACCTGCTCATGTGAACTCAGTGTTCACCTCCGTGGAAGTTGGGGCCCAGAATCCGACTTACTCATGGGGGGCCGAGGAGCAAGCAGGTCACTACTCCCGCTTCTGCTGGAAAGCCCACTGCAGTTTCCTCAAGCAGCGTCACACACTCAGAGCTGGGGAACTGTGGGATGAGGCGCATCGCTGCACGGAGAGGGACACCCTGCATGGGGGCTCAGGAAGTCCAGCGAGAGCCCGTCAGCTCGCGGGCATGGGCTGGGTGCCAGGCCTCGGGAGTAATGGTCTTATTTCCTCCTCACGAGGAACCTCTAGGACAGAGACCGTCACAGTCGCCGGTTCACAGATGAGGTTCAGAGAGGTGAAGTGACTTGCTAAGTTAGCAAGTGACAGAGTGAGGACTCAGGCAGACACTGAGTTCAGACCTACCTAAGCGGCTGCTACATGGGTGGCCCAGGGAGGGGCAGTGGCACTGATGACCCTGCAGTGGACTCCCGCACCCTCCTGGTGGGGCTGGGGAGGGCCTTCGTCCTCCAGCCTTGGTTCCTCAATTCCCACACCCCTTTCCACTGAAGCCTCCTGCTGGAGGCTGAGCCCCACCCCCACCGACCACAGCCCATCTGGTCCCCATTAGAGGCCAGCCGTGCCTGCCTGCTTGCCCGGCAGACACATGCGCGAGAGTACTCAGGTTTCTGGGGGGCTTTTCTGGGGTATGATGGGGTTAGAGTCTTGCTCCTGCTGCACCGATGGGGGTCAGCCTGGGTGGCAGACCCTCCGTTTGTCTGCCGGATGGGGAAAATGGGTTCCACTCAACTGCTGGCCCACCCATTCCCCCAGCTCCGAACCTGCAGAAAGCAGGACAGTCAGGGCAAAGTCCTGCAGGCTCCACTGTGCCCCAGTGCTGGAGGCTGCCCAAGGCCAAGTCCAGCTCTTCCCCGCTAGAGTGGGCATCCTTTCCTTCCCACCCAGGCTTCCTGTCTACACTCTAGAGCAAGGAGACTTACAAGTCACTTCCCAGGCCCAGGCTGGGACCTACCCCAAGGCACAAACTTGAGCCATGCCCTAAAAACATGCTGCTCTGGCTGCTAGCTCAGTTTCAGCCACAGGAGCCACCATGGCCTTCCCAGTGGGGCCAGCAGATGTGACCATGTGTGTGCAATTAAGTGTGTGAAGGTAGAGTAGCTACTGTGTATGTCTTTAAACATATGTGTGCATGTCTCTGTTCACGTTGCCATGGGTGTGCTTGTATGCCCGCAAACTGGGGTAGCACAACTGGACTCTAAAGCGACAAAAACGGAGCAGAGATAGGCAGCCCCACTGAGGCCTGGCATCACAGGGTGGAGGTGGTGAGCAGGGAAAGGCCAGGGGCTCTCCCAGTGCCTTAGGCCTCACTCTCATAGGACGGCAGTCCAGCAAGCAGCAGGAGGTCCTCAGCCACTGGGATTGGGCCAGAAGATCTTAGACCAAGCCTGGGATCGCCGTACGGGCAGTCACCTCGTCTTCCAGTCCCTCAGAACGGCAGCAGCAGTGAGGCCACCCTGCCAGCCCAGATGAACACCCTGCACGTGTCTCCACCCCCCAGGTAGTACAGAGTCTCGGCCTTTGAAGCCACACCCAGATCCCGTCCTAATTCCTGATCACTCAGATCTCTCCACGTCTCATCCTGACCCCTAACACTTGACCTTGTCCACAAAGCCTCACCAGACCCCCCAAGTTGGCAGAGTGGAGGCTAGAATGGCAACCTATCTCTCTCCTACATCTTTTTCTTGCCCAGCACTGAGCCAGCCAGAGGCCTCCCACGCAGCCGAGACTGCAGAGTGGACCTGGGCTCGGAGGTGTACAGGATGCTCCGGGAACCTGGAGAGCCAACAACTGTGGAGCCCAAGCAGTCAGGCTCCTTCCGCTACCTGCAGGGCATGCTAGAGGCCGGCGAGGGTGGTAAGACTCCCGACACCTTGTCCTGCCTGCCTCCCCGCTCCCCAAGGTGCCTCCCTCAACCCGCCAGCCACCCGCCCTTCCTCACTGCCCATACTCTTTGCCCAGTCTCAGTGCTGCTGGCCCCAGAAGCAACACCCTGTAGAAATGGAGGCCTCACTGGGCTCATTCCACCTATGCTTCTGGTTTTAGGGGAGCGGCCTGGGCCTGGTGGCCCCCGAAACCTCAAGCCTACAGCCAGCAAGCTGGGTGCACCACTGAGTGGCCTGCAGGGACTGCCAGAGTGCACACGCTGTGGCCATGGGATCGTGTGAGTATCCCCCCACACTTCCGTGTTGCAGCGCCCTGAATGGGGCACGCTCAGGGATCTGAGGGTTGTGTGACTCTGTTCTCCCGGTTCTCCCCATCAGGGGCACGATTGTCAAGGCTCGGGACAAGCTCTACCATCCAGAGTGCTTCATGTGCAGCGACTGTGGCCTGAACCTCAAGCAGCGTGGCTACTTCTTCCTGGACGAGCGGCTCTACTGCGAGAGCCACGCCAAGGCGCGCGTCAAGCCACCCGAGGGCTATGACGTGGTGGCCGTGTACCCCAACGCCAAGGTGGAACTGGTCTAAGCCGCAACTGCCTGCCCCTGCCCCTGCTCCATTTAATGCCCCGACATGCTCGTGTAAATACGTTTCCCGTCACCTCTCTAATAAAGTGCTTTCGCCCAGCCTCTAACTAGCCAACATCCTGGCCTGCCAGCCTCCAGCCATGGTGCCTGCGTGCTGTAAGATCACCCCAGGGGCCAGGCATGGCCTAGGCATTGGGTGCGGTGGAAAACAACACCAGCACCAAGCTGCCCTCAAGGGGCTGCTTTGTTATTGTGAAGACTAGAGTCTGACAAGGGTGGAGCCAGAGGAGAAGTTAGTTGAGAAAAGATGGGGGAGGCAGGAGCTTTACAAGGTGAGAAACTGCAAAGATGGACGGAACAATAAGGGCCCCGTGTGGTCCCTGTCACCCCAGAGAGCAGGGATGGACCCCGCAGTCTCAGGCGATTCTGCCTGCAGACCCCAGGACTGGGGGAGAGCACCCGCTGGCCATATTGCCACCATGCCCACTTCATTCTTCTCTGGACCCCCTTTTTCGTTTCCCTTTCTGTGTCCCCCCAGTAGAGGGCGTGCTTGATTTTTCCAAAGTAAGAGAGAAGGCGGGTTTTAGAATTGCCCAGGGCTGCTGCGTTTCCCTGCGAGATGCTGTTTATTTCCAGAATCAAAGGAAAATTCCCCTTCTCTCATTCCTGAGGGAAACCCCATCATTCCCTCATGATGGATCTGCCTTGTGCCTTTCATCCCTCGGTTGCATGTACTGACACAGGCTCACATTTTTAAAAATACATATACAGTCTATAAATAGTAATGGAGTTGCTGCATGGCTGTTTGTAGCTGGGTGTCCTGGATCCTGAGTCTGGTGGATCTACCCTCTAATTTGTTTGCTCTGGGTCCCCATTTATTTAGTGAGCCTGAGAGTTTGTTCTGTTTTCAATTTTGTGCTGTCACAAACCGCAAAAGGCTGTTACTGGTTCACAGTCTCGCTATCAGCATGCATCAGTACCTGTTTCCTCAAGCTCTTGCCCATATCCTGACATTTTCAATTTTTAAAATCTAGTAAGTGAAACACAGCATGTCGTTTTAATTTTTCATTTGTCTGATCACTAGTGATGAGTCTTCGGTCATTCAACAAACATTTAGTGTGTGCTTGCTGGAGCCCACAGCTGGGAGAACAACAAGGAAGTGTTTCCCCCTCCCCGAGAGTAGTTCCTGTGTGAATTACCCTAAGCCGTGCTCTGCGTTTTTCCAAGGTTTGTTTAACTCCCTATTAATGATCAGTAGGAACATTTCATGCTCTTGTAAGAGGATTTTATGCGTCTGACCTATGTCGCTGTTCTTGTGATCACATCACACTGTTTTAACTTCTACCGTGTCAGAGTTTAATAGCTCATCTCTCCCTGTTTGTCTTTTACAAATATGTCGGGGTTATTCTTGTGTACTCCCTGTTGTCAGTTCAGGCTTGTGTGTCAGGCTCTGGAAAAACAAACCTCACCGTGACTAAGGTTTCTCTGAATCTAGGGAGGGAGCTGGCAAGAATCCATGACCTGTACTTATCCTGCATTTATGCAGGTGTTACATACATATTATTGTAATTTTTTATGTCCATTTTCTTTCATAGATTTGTCCTAGGGATTCCTTCCAAAGACTCTTTCCACAATCTCCTCCCTTCCCTGAGGGAGACTCCCAAGGCAGTGGACAGCACCTCCAGAGAAGTGAGGCTGAGAGCGGGCTGGAGTCCTTTGAGTTTTTAGCCTTGCCCTGTGGGTGGCCTTGTCCTCCCTCACCCTTCTCTCCTTCCTCTTTCATGATCACCTGGGCTCTGGTGCCTGCCCCCCCCACACACACACACTAAGACTCACACTCCTGACAGCCACCCCTGAGTAGGGTGAATAGTGGAAGAGCCCGCCCTTCTCTCCCCACCCCGACTTGCCAAAAGACTTGGCCCTGGAGACTTGGTCCTGGCTGCATCAGATACAGGCTTTCATAAGGGTATGACTGGCAGCCACAGAAGCCATTAGGCCCAAGGGCAAGTGGAGAGATCCCAGGACCTGCCCCTCCCTCCTGCAAGGACTCCCCACCCAAAGCCACATCTGCAGGGCTGCAGCCACTAGAGCAGCCCCAGCTCAAGCATGGTGGGGGCAGATAGGCTGGGCTGAGGCCAGGAGATGCCAGCCTGATTCTTCAATTGCCAGCTTTCAGGTCCAGGCTCTGCCCAGTTCCCTCCTCACCTAACTGGGCCCAGACGCTTGGACATTAACCTCTCCCCTGCTCACCGCAGTCACGCCATCCTAGTGGTCACTGTGCCTAGAGTTCTTCCTCCTAAGCATTTCTAGGGCTCATCCACTCCCTGCTTTCCACCTTCCATAGCCCCCAGAGTGTGGGCCTAGCACAGAAAGCCTGTCCGAGGGCAGGCTGCTGGCCGCTTTGTCTCACTTCTTTTGTCACATCACATGGTTCATCATTCTCTGAGCCATCTGCCTGTGTGTACCCCTCAGACCATCTCTCAAGAGCAAAAGACCCTTCCTTCTTCGTCCAGCAAGCTTCTACTCGCTCTTCAAGGCCCAGCTCCAGTCTGCACCCCCACAGCAGCCTCTCCCTTGCCCTACACAGTCTGGAGTTCCCATCCGCAGCCCCTCTGCCCCACTCCTTCCATTTCTGCCCGTGCCTCTGGCACAGCCTGTTTTCCCCTTGGTCAGAGCCTAGCTGGACCCTTTCTCTGTCCCGCCAAAACCCCAGACCCCGGGAGGTCCAGGGGCCCTAGGTCCAGCACACATGCTTGCACGCTTATGCATCTGCACACACATATACATACCTTGTCTCCCACCACCTTCTTCCTTATCTTCCACTCCAGGTTTCTGCAAGCATCCTAAGGCCTCAAGAAGTAAGTCCTTGAGGGCAACTCTCTCTCCTGCATCCTCAACCTCAACTCTTTCATTCAGTTAAATATTTACTAAGAATGTAGTATGTATCAAGCATTATTACGCTGCACACCATGAAAACATTTCCAGTAGAAGCCATGCTATCAAAGAAATAAAGGGTGTATTACAACAGCGGACGAGGGATTGCTTCCTACGATGAATCTGTGCCGATCTCACAGGCAGAGGCCTGAGGTAGAGAGCACCCTTGTGGCTTCGTGGGGAACTGCAGTCTAAGAACAGCAGGCGCGGGTACAGTGGTGTCAGCGAGGTGTCTAGCAGTAGTGGCGAAGGCAGAGAGACGGGATGGGAAGGATAACTCTGATAACTGTGTTGCGAGCCCTGTTTAGGACTTTGAACTGTGAGATGGAAGGCCAAAGGAGTGGCGCGACTTGGATTTGCTTTAACCAGGATTGCTCTGGCTACTGTATGGAGAAGAGACAGTAAGGGGCAAAGGTGGAAACCAGGAGAGCAGTCAGCAGGCATGACTGCATTTATCCCGATGGATTCTCAGCCAGCCCACTCTGCTCCACCTCTCAACCCCACCTCCAGCCCAGGCCCTCACCGTCTGCCCAGACAGTGCGACAGCTCGTGCCTGGCCTCCCTGTTTCCATCTATCCTGTCTCTACATACTGGTGAAGGGTGGGTTTTTTTGTTTGTTTGTTTGTTTTTTTAATGCAATGCTGTGTCACTGCTGGCTATCACAGCTTCACGGCCCTTCCTTGCTTTCAGCACAAAGTCTAAAACTCTGACCCTTGCTCACAAAGCCGCGTGAGTCCAGCAGCTCTGCGTATCTCTGCCCATAGTCCTGCTCCTGCTGAGCTGATCTGTAAGTTCAGAGTCAAGCCCTCCTCCAGCCTCTTGCCAATTTCCTTGACCTTCCAAGGAAGATCAAACAAAAACAGTCCTTCTTTCTGGCCCAGTAAGTAACTCACAAGCTTCATTAGCCCGTGCCTTCCTCCCTGAGAACCAAAGCACCCAGGGCAGGAGGAGTCCAGACGCTGCTTCCCACCAGCACTTCTTTCCCAGCCAGAGCCCGCTCCTGGAGGGGCTTACAGCCAGTGGGCAGCCGAGCTGGGGCTGGGCTGTTGTGACCTGCTCCGTGAGGCCTAGAAGCCTGGGCTCTGGGCTCCAAGGGTCCCCCTGCCCCATCTGGGGAGCACCCTTTCACTTCTGGATCCCCCTGCAGAGTTACGTGCACTCCAGTGCTGTCCCAGACAGGTCATTCTTACCCAGGTTGACAGTTTCTTGTCCTTGTACCCTAAACCAGCTACCAACTTTCTCTTCACAACTCTGTGTAACTTCTTGGTCTATCATTTGCCCACAGATTATCTGCTTTTTAACACTATTCCCTTAGCACCTCTAAATGGATGGGGAGCCTGTAAGAATTCTGAAAGTATCACAGGGGTCTCTGCCCTCCTGGGCCCTTTGTACCCTCCTGTGCCTTTCTGCCACCTTGGAGGGCTTTGTCTGGGGCCCCGCCAAAGCCAGACCTCATCCTGGCCAGCGTCACACACAGACTCGTTTGGGCTGAAGGCAGAGGCTGGAGATCCCAGGAAGGCTGCCAAAGTCCTCTCTGGTGCTTGTGCTGTTACCAAATGGGGATCCCAGAAGGCTACTTTCCAGGTTGTTGGTGTCCTGAACAAAAAATTGTCCAAGAAACACAGAAAAGGCAGCGAGGGCGTAGTTTTATTAGATGAAGAAAAGAAGTACAGGACATGATGAACGTTTAAATTTTAAAAATTTGTTACAATAAAAGCTACATTGCCCTTAATACCCCCTAAATACGCCCCCTCACTTCAAACTCACGTACTTCGAGTTTGTTCTTGCCACTTTCTGAAGTAGTTCCAGAAGTCCTGTTTTTGTGAGTGTCTTTAGTTGTGCTGTCTTGGCTGCCTTGATGTCTTGAATTGATTTAAAACATTTACCTTTCATGGTCATTTTGATTTTGGGGAAGAGCTAGATGCCTCATGGTGCCAGGTCTGATGGATAAGGTGGCTGAAAACACACCATGTAATATTTTAGAGGTCTGCCTTTCCATTGTGTGGCACTCAGAAGCAGCTTTCATATGTTTTGTCACACCTTGTAAAGACACACACAAAAGAGAACCTCCAGGGCTGCTTTAGAAAGCAGAAAGAATGATGCGGTGAGAGAGAGTGATTAATAGCAGTGTGTGTTTTACTGTGACAGTTTTAAACTTTAAGTGTTCACCATATATTTTGATCCCACATTGTACACTTTTTATTGCCCAGACCAGGAGAATATACTATAAATTTAGTAGTTAGAAGCCAGAGATGCTGCTGAACACACTAAAATTCACAGGACAGTCCCCTACAACAAAGAATTTCTGGCCCAAAATCACAATAGTGGCAAAGTAGAGAAAGTATATTGACAGTACTAAGAATATGTAAGAACAATGGCAATCATAAGGATTGTGGAGCGAACCAGCTTTTGTTAATTGCTTCAGAAAATTTGAAAATAAAACAATGACAAGCTCAGGACAGCCAACTATTAAATCAGGAATACTGTGAAGGTCAAGAGGCTTCTATGGCAGCTTTGAAAGAGATCCTACCTTCTGCAGCCACAGGGTTGGTTATACAAGAAATCAAGCCCGGATGATAATTTTAAGGGTAGAAGAGCCACACAAAAGTGGTATGCGTGCCCTTAAAGGTTCTCCTATGACTAAGTCATGGCTCTGACAGGAAATCTAGGAAACCATGGAACACAGAAAAGGGGCATTTGGGTAGACTGATGTCAGAAGTTTAGAATTTGTGAGTTCCTGAAAACTTCAAGGTCAGTGGAAGCGGCTAACTTCCAAGGTGGCTCATTCTGTTTTAACTTCCTTCTCTGGAAAACGCTCCTCTAGATCTATAGCCATAATTGGGGTCAAGACGACTCCTAGTCAGAACTTCTTTATTCATGCTTTGTTAGGTCAATTTGAAGGTCAGATGTTGTTATGGTTTGTGTCTAGATGTCCCCCAAAGTCTCAGAGGTCATAGATGGGGCTTTTTCAGAGGTGGCTGAATCTGGAGTGTGTGATGCTGGGATTAAGGGTGTATGCTTACAAAACCAATCCACTGATTGGTTTGTCGCACCCCTAATCCCAGCAGCCTCCTGGATAGGACATAAGGGACAGGAAGAGGCTTGTCTCTCCCTCCTTGCTTCCCCCCTTGCTTACCTTGCTGCCTTCTGCCTGCCTGCCATGCTACCTTGCCTTAGATCCAGCTGATTATGGAAGGAAACCTCTACAAAGGGTGAACTAAATAAACCTTTCCCCTTTCCACTTTGGGTGTTGGGTATGTTGTCTCAGCAACGAGAGAAAAGTAACTAAGACAGATGTTCAACCATGAATTTTTAATCGCCCCGTGGTATCTCTTGCTAGGAGGAGATTTACTAACAAAATTGGGGGCAATTCTCAAATTCCAGCAAAGGCCAAAGCTGATTTTACCTGTTGGGACTATATCAGGCCTTCTTGACCTGGTTAACCAACAGATGGATCCTGCTGCATGGTATAATAAAAGTATGTGGGAGGGCAAAGTCAACAATGGTGGTAGTTATAAAACTAAAAGAAAGACCTCAGCTAATCAGACTATCCACATGCCACCATGCAGGGCATTTAAACAAATATTGGTCCTAATTGACACCTTTACAGGCTGGATTGAGGCCTTCAAAGAAGGCTATGGAGGTAGTCAAGATGCCTGAAAAGAAACCATCCCCTAGTTTGGACTACCCTAGTCCCTTCAGAGAGGCAATGGGCATTCTCTTACTTCTAAACTAACTTGGGAGGGGGGGTGGCAAAGGCTTTACAGATACAGTACCATCTCCCTTCTACACAGAGACCTTAGTCCTCCAGAAAGATCAAGAGAGTCATCAAGACCCTAAAGCAAACTCTGGCAAACCTTTGCCAAGAAATGTCTCATTCTTGGCTCCTGTTATTTCCAATAGCCCTTACGAAGATTCAAAACACCCCCAAAATTGGGCTAAATATGAGCCCACTTGAGATGTTATATGGGGGGCCTTTTCTGTCTTCTGGTATGATAATGGACCCAGAGAACAACGAGACTCTTATAATGTCTATTAATCTGGGCCAAGTACAGTAGGCTATCCAACTACACAGAAACAAAGTCCTGCCGGCTTCTGGCCCAGGGGGACTACCTAGAGTCTGCCCTGGAGACCAAGTGCTCTGTAAAACTTGAAAAAAGGGACTCCTGAGACCAGTTAAAACCAAAATGAAACAGCCCCTTTTCAGTGATCCTTGCCACACCCACTGCAGTAAAGGTGGCAGAGTTAGATAGCTGGAGTCGCCTCTCTAGGATAAAGCCAGCTCCACCTAAACTGTTTGAAGAAAAAGACCACCCAAAGAAAAAAGCTACTTCTGTGAACCTCTGGAAACCTGAGGCTCCTCTTCAAAAAGCAAGTCCAATTCAGCTCTGAGCACAGATAGTAGAATCACTAATGATCCCTATTCCACCACAGTTTAAGTGGGCACTGGGAGCCTACGGAATATCCCTCTTTTCCACACTTTCTCTTCCACAGGAAAGTTACTCTCCTGTTCTCACATTGAACCGGCAGCTCAACAGTTCTCCACAGACAGATACTAACTCTTTTCTCATTGGTTTCTGACAGGTTTTTCTCAGCTGAGCCCATGAGCCTCAACATTTTAAAATAGGCTATATAATCCCCAATAGTTAAGGCCCATGGCCTTTCAACCAGAAGTAGCTAGACAGAGACCTCCACACCCTCAACAGCCCTTAAAGAATGATGGGGATTTGTCTCTCGGGGGGAAATGAGGCGGGAGATTAGGGTGCGGCAAAGCAGCTGGGCATGACCTGTCAGTCAGAGATCCAGGTCCTGTGCGGAAGCCCTGCACCTGATACCAATCAGAGAATGCTACCTTCAATTCTTCTGGCACAAGATCAAGCAGATCAAGTGGGCTTTTGATAGGATGGCCTAGATCTGACATCAGGATGGGGGTACAAAAGACAACAACCATTGACCTCGCGCCACTGCCGTCTTTCCTTCTCTGTGGGCCACTCTGCATGCAGAACATATTTCCTTTTCTACTTTGGCCCACACTCATTCTGTAGAGCACTTCTCCTTTCTTCTCTTACCTTTAATACCTTGAATAACTGTAAAACCCCGCAGCTTCATTTCCTGTCCAACACATCGTTCAGGATGAGAGTCTGGAAAGGTGCTCACTTTGGCAGCACATATACCAAAAAAAAAAAAAGATTCTGGAAAGGACCACTGAAAAAGATCTCTCAATATACTAGAACCTCACTAACACCCTTACAGTAGGAGAAAAGCATATCCTTGCTCGGAATCCCTGCAAAGAGGTCTCCAGAGGCAAGCAGCCCCAAAGATGGTGTTTATTCTCCGACAGATCTTCCCCTATCCTCGCTCACTGGCTCCAGACTAATATTTAAGGTTCAGTCTCAGCACAGTGTAAGTGGGAAACACAGACCATGTTCATACAGTGAAAAAAAATTGTAGGGCTTGTGTTCTGGCAGGAACAGGGGTAACAGATATAAAACTATTAACCTCAGAATATTCTATCATTATTTGTGGATTAATATCCAAGCAAAGAGACATAAAACAATCCTTCCTATGCTCTGAGATGACTCTTTGAAACTTGGTTACAATAATATCCTACAGAAATGAGGCGGACATGCCAGAAGTTCCTTAGCATACTGAAGGAGTCAGAAGGCTCAAGGGATGAGAAGGTTAGATGGTAATTATCATGCGAGACTGCAGAACCCACCACCAGATCACATTCCTCAGAAAGGTCCAGAGGATACTGCCTGCCCTAAGGCAACACGAAACACAAAGGAGAGAGCTCACTCATGTCCATAGGGCAGGATTCTGGAAGAGCAGAGGTTAGATGGTGGCACTTAGTTAATAGAGGCAGGGTAGGATTAATTACTGCAAAACCAAGGTGGCAACCAAAGTGCTCTGATTCACAGGATCTGTCTCTAGTGATAGCTAACAGACCATGGTACTCCTCTGAGTTAAAGAAATTGGTAGATGACCATGGGATACTTAACCGTATAACTACACCCTCTAAATCAAGAGCTAGTGAGTAGAAGGCAGATGATAGCTGCCACAATAGAAAATAGTATTTCCTCATAAATTTCCCAGATCCAGGCCAGTTCTCAGACTCAGAGTCTATTGATTTGAGGGAAGACCAAGTTCCATTCTAGAAGAAATCTTCAAAACTGCCAGAAGTCCACATGATAATTATTTCCATGATTTCTTTCTGTAAATTTACCTGTAACTCTGACCACACTAAGGGAAAGGAACCAGACTTCTCAAGGTCTGCAGGGTACAGCAGGAACTGGCAACAACACTAGGGGTGGAAAACACTACTATATTCCTCCAATAAAATTGGAGGGCTCATGAAAGCCAGATGATAAATGAAATTCTTAGGTCAACAGGTCCAATGAGTCTGAAATCCACACTAGTATGTCCCTGCTCCCTAACTGAATAATTGGAATACATATACTTAGCAGCCAGTAGAACTCTTAACATTTACCCTCTGTCCTATGAAGGACTATTATTGCAGAACATGCCTAATAAAAGAACATTTATGAGATGTTCTAAATTTAACTGCAAAAGCTGGAGGGTGAAGGAGTATCTTAGATAGCTTTCTGTCACCATAACAAAATCCCCAAGGCAATTAATTTATAAAGAAAAAAGGTTTATTTTGGCTCACAGTTTTGAAGGTTCAAATCCATGGACAATTAGCCTCATTGTTTTGGACTTGTAGCAAGGCAGCTCCTCATGACGGGAGCATGTGGCAAACCAAACCCATTTATACCAGGGCGTAAAAGAGAAAAAGGGGTAAGGGTTACCACTATCACCTTTAAGGGAATATCCCTAATGACCTAAGGACCTCCCATCAGGCACCACGGGGCTCTCCTGGGAACCAAGTTTTTACATCTGGGAGACATTCAAGATCCATAGCAAAGAGGGGAAGAAATAAGAGAAGCTAATCCATTGGCAGCTGCAGGTGAAACAATAAATGAGTATGTTGGAACCTTGATTTAAATCCCATCACTGACAACTACCAGAGGCTACCAGGCCAGTGTTTATGTATAAACTTTCTGGACTATTAACCCCAGTTCTCCCTAGGACTGCCCTCCCTTCCCAAAGTTTCCTCCCCATCGTATGACCCCACCCTTCTTATGTAGAGCCAAAGTAGTTTCAACGTAAACAGCGCTTTCCTTCCCAAAAGTCTGTAAAAATAAATTTAGTTCTAAGCCCAGTGCACATATTTCTAATTGCTACCTACCATGGCTGCTGACAGTGGTAGGTTTTTGTCCTAGAATTTGGTCCTTTTTCTGGCTAGAATCTTTAAACTCTTTTTTTTCTGGCCTGATAAACTCTTTTCTTTCAGAGATCTTCGCTCTAAAGAGTTTTGGGTTAACAGGCCATTTGGAAGCCTCTGACAATAACCCCCGTCTTTTTAGGCAATGTATTAAATCATTTACTAAATCACATTCAAGATAGAATTTCAGAGGTTAGTACCAACATCAAAGATATTCATCTCAAAATCCTTCAGTAAGGATGACTAGAGTTCAAATGTCTTTTCAGGAACTCATGAGCCCGGAGATGGTACCGGAAGGCAAGACCTTTAGGGAGTGACAGGTCATGGAGCCTCCACCTTCATGATTGGATTAGTCTGTTAATCATGTTATTGCAGGAATGGGTGAGTTGTCTTCGGAGTGGCTGGGTTATAGAAGCAAGCACGTACAGGCATTCTCTCAAACTCCCACGTGGCACCCTCTGCTCCACTACGGTGCAGGAAGAAAACACTTAACAGAAGGCAGCCCCTTGATACTGGACTTCTCAGCCTCCACTCTGTGGTATTGTGTTATGACAGCAGGAAACAGACTAAGACAAGGATCAAAAGCTGCTTGCCCCCAAACCATGTGAACTTGCCAGGTTTCTGTCGCAGTATTTGGTGACTCTGGATGTCTCAATACTCTATGCGACATCATGTTAGGCCACTGCACTAATGACAGAATGTTAATTTGTCCCAGTGAGCAAAAATAAGCATGTCCTCTACATGTCCTAGTGAGATACATATATGCAGGAGGATTGAGATAAAAAGTATGAAGACCCTTCCATGTTGGTGATGTTTCTTTTTATTCTAGAAAAGTTAAATGCCTGTGAAACTAAACAAGTGAGTAAAATGAACATGAGAACCACTAGGATTGTCGATCTCGTTTCATCGATGTCCCCATTCACTTTTTCCATCCCATATTATTTTGAAACAAATTTGCCAAGTTGGGAATGCAGTAATCTGGAGCATGCCAAGTTATCCCTGGAAGACAAGTTGTCTGGCCCCGAGTGTGTCCAACTATGGTACAAACATCCCTTCTATTTGCCCCATCTACTAGAGGTGTTCATGGTGAACGAAGATGCGGAGTAGAGTCTCTGACCAGCCCACATAAGAGTTTCAGTGCAGACCATGCACTGGAACAAGACCATGCAGTTAATCTGACTTCTGAAATGCAGCTATTAGCCCTCAATAAAAACCAAGAGCATGACAGTGGGGCATCAAAGTTCTGTGCAACCAGAGATGCACAGCGTAGCTCTGTACTGTCAGATTCTATAGAGTCCTAATAGCAAGTGGGCCAGTCAGCAATCCATCACACAATACAAATGGCAGATTCAGGATCAGGGCTAAGCAGGGCAATAGGGTGCATGCAAATCAATAGCAGGGAGCTCAGACTTCTCTGATACTAACACTTCTCCCTCAGCTCAAATCTGTAGTTTGTGAGGTAATTTTCTGCAACCAGTTGATAGGGGGGAAAAAAATGACTCACAGATGTGTTAGTCTGACATGCTGATACTAGCCAAAAAAGGGAAACAAAAGGATTGTTACTGCAACACAGCTCCATTTAGGGGGTGGTCCCAAAGAATGGTGAAGGGAAATCCTTCCAACAGGCTAAGCTGTAAGCAGTGAACTTGCTCATTTCATTTTGTGTAGAGGACAAAACAGTTTGGTTTACACACACTTGCAAGCAGCAACAAATAGCTTAGTTGCATGGTAATTGTGCTGCTTTCACTTGTGTGCTACCTGGAGTTTGGAGGAGTTAATCAGCGGAGACAGAACTAGGGGACATACACCGCTTCTTCAGAAGACCCCAGCAGGATTAAAGCCCAGTCACTCACAGGAACGAGGGTGGGACACAGCTGAGGCAAATGAAGAGCGAGCATGTGCCTCTTGTTGGTGAAAACATAAAGAGGCACCTAGAAATTCAGTAACCAAGATAAATATTTGAGCCAGGCACAGTGGTGTACACCTACAGTTCCAGCTACTTGGGAGGCTGAGGCAGGATTCTTTTTTTTTTTCAATTTTTTTTATTAGTACATGTTTCCAATTCTAGAAATTTACAATCGTCTTGGGGAATAGTTATACGTACAAATTACAGGTTTTTTTTCTTAATTCCCTTCTCCTTCCCCTCTGCTTTCCCTATCTCCTTTTACATACTTGTTGATATTATTTGTCCTAGCTCATGTTACAGCATATTTTTACATTGATTGGGGAGCTACTAGGATTATGTACATGGCACATCTTTATTCCTCTTGCTTCCCTTCCCCTCCTTACTCTTCGTCTTATTTCCTTGGACCATTTTCCTATTGGACGAGATCCACTCATCCATTTCTAGCCATCCTTTATAATTTTCTTTGCTTGTAATTTGCCTCACTCAAATCAGTGATGCCCTACAGTATTTAAGATTGTGCGTCTGATTTATTTCACTCAGTATTATATTTTCCAGGTGCATCCATTTTCCTAGGAATAAGTCAGGAGAGGCAGGATTCTGAGACCACCTTGGGCAACAAAGCAAGACACCCATAAATAAATACAACTACTATTTTAATGCAACCTATAAAAAACAAAAATGAATGCAAAACTCTATGATGAAAACAATATCAAAATTTTAAGGTGGGGTCAGAATTACTAGTTTTTCCTTTGGCTCAGGCTGCAAGAGAACAGATTGTTACTGATCCTGGTCACTGCAAATGACCAACTCAATTTCAGTCTTACACTGGCTTTATCGACTTCCTTGTCCCTTTTCCCCACTCCCTTACTTTTGTTTCCTGGGAACCATTACTCACAATAAACTACCTCACGTAAACTCTTGTTTCAAGCTTTGCTTTACTGTTTGAATTTGGGATGAAGGAATTAAACCCAAACTAAGTAAGATAATGAGCATAATATACCATTCAAACGATACTTTTGAAAGTAAAGGGAATCTGTTCATTTCACTGGACTAATGGACATAAACTAGAATTGTCTTGACATATTGGGTCACATAGCCATAAATTACAGGTAAGGAAACCGAGGCACCCAGGGAGCTTCGGTGGGAAGCTAGCCTAAGAAGAAAGGCAAGACTAGAAGCTATAAAATCCAAGAAGTGTCCCTCCACCTCTTAAAGAGGGCCTGGAGAAGCTAAGTCACTTGTACTAAAACCCCCAGAGAGCTGATCCCTTCAGCCTATCCTTCTCATTTGTCCCAGGAACCCCAGGACTCAGGCTAGCCTTGGATCTGGGCACTAAAGAAAAACTAATGTAAAAGCAAAATGGAGGCTGTGGTCCTCGCTTTGGTTACCCCGCCAGACCTGGGCACCCGATGTTAATTCCCCTCCTTCCCTCCTCAGCGCCCTTTGCACAAACACAGGACCTCCCAGTCCAAGAAGGGCCTGGCACCCTGCCCCAGTGCCGAGCCCGGGGGCGTGGGGCGCGCAGGGATGACAGTCAGGGCCCGTGCGTGGGGACTGTCCTCTCGCAGCGGGCCGGATTCCGTCCACACTTCGGTACTGGCCCAGAAGTCTCTGTGGGCGACACGGGGACAGCCCACAGCCCTGCCCCCAACCACTTCTTCCAGGGCGCATCTCTGACGCGGCGCGACCTCGCTCACCCCCTTTTCGGGGTCAGCCTGGCGGTGCCGAGGACGCTTCCGCGCGCCGCCGGCTGGTGACTAACTCAGCGCTCCCGTCGGCGGGCGCCCGCGGCAGGACAGAGAGGCGGGCCGCCGAGGGACCCTGCGGGAGCTGGGCCTCGGGGCTGGCTTCGGCCCCTGCATTCCGCCCTTCCCTCTGGGAAGTCAGAGGAGGGCACGCCAAGGAC
>PVJO010005566.1:0-97284 GCA_004026905.1 Hystrix cristata | reverse complement strand
TCTTACATACGCACTCGTTCTTCTATTCACAAGGAAATACAGAGAGAATTTTGGTCATTTACCTTTTCACGTGCACGCTGAAATTGGACGAGGACTCCCTTAAAGAGCAAGTCACTGACATCTACAGTTTTAACTTACTAGTGACCATTTTTAATTTTGAAATTTCTGGACTAAATATACAAACAAAATTAGTTACAAAAAGGCATTTAAGAACTAGCATGTCCCATTTCCTGCCCAATGAGTTTCTGCCTCCATTATTCTACTCTATTCCTCTCCTTGTGGGAAAAGACAACTGTCTTCTACATTCTCTTTACATTCTCTGGTCTCTACATTCTCTACATTCTCTGGTCTCTACATGTGTGCGCGTGCGCACACACACGAAGACACGTGCGCATGCGTGCACACACACACACACATGCTTCTCCTCCCTTTCCCTCCCCTCTCCTCCCCATCTCCCCCCCTCCTCTTCTCTCTCCTCTCTCTCTAGGTCTGTCTCTGTCTCTCACTCTCTCTCAGACCACCACCAAAATGAACATTCAATTAATACTTGTATGCTTTGAAATTCTTTTAAAGCTAGAAAGTCCTAGGTCTATCTCATTTTTCCAAATACTTCATATCAGGGATGACTATGTGACACTGGTCATTTCTCAAGTTTAATAATACAATCTTAGATTCTACTGAAAATCATTTTTATCAGCAACATAAAGAAAGCTTACCAATAAATTTGAATTTAGGAATACTTCAAACAATAGAACCATAAACTTCTAGAAATAATGATGTATTTACTTCTGGTGAAAGAATCTAAAGCTCATGACATTAATACTGTATCTGTTTCTTCTACTGACATGTGCTGTTAATTAATTGCACTTTTGCTATCAGAAACAAATAAAAAACAAACAACATAAAAAAGAGTGCTGTCACATCCTCACCATCCATCAGACATAATGTTTTTTTCATTTTCATCAGATATTTACCATCCATAAAATATGTTAATATTTATGGAGTATTTATGGAAGAAATCTGTTAGAATTAATAAATAATAAAGCTAATATTCTCTTTAAAAATAAATCAAGACTCTCATCATAAAGTTGCCCATAATTTACTGTAGCAATAAAAAAAAACCAGAAAAGCAGTAAGTAGGCAGGATTATATTCCATTATTCATAATATCTAGCCACCCTCAAAGTATTTTTTTCCTTAACAATGAAATAAAATGTTTTGGCAACCTCATCTTCTCGTAATCTTTTTATCAATCTATGTAAGGTCTTAAATGAGTAGATATATACAGCAACTGAGAGGTTTTCTTTTCCTCTGATTTGACCCTTAGCTGTTATATTTACTATTACTGAAGATTATAGTCTCTATATTCCAAACTGAGACTGATTTTTTGTTTTTCATTACTTTATCAAGTTTTAACACTAAAATTATGGAGATTCCTTGAAATTAATTGAAATGCTATTTCTATTCCTACTTAACACATTGACCTATTATTCTCTGGTTTTGTCTAAATGATGTAAGCCCTTCTATTGGTCAGAAATTCCCAGAAGAGGGAGAGGAAATAAAATATTTACTTTTTTCAGCATGAAAGGATAAAATAAATACAAGTAGTAAAAGTCTTTGATGCAAACATTTTTTTCTATAGTAGACTAGTGATAGGGAATAAAAGACCTAGGCTCTGGATAACTTTATTTTTTCCCTTCTTCGATTCAAAAATATAATTTCTCTTCCTCTAAATTATTAAAGTCTTGTTTTGATGGTAATGACATTCCTGGGAATAAGGGAGTTAACTTTCTGTTCAAACATCAAATATTTCAAACCTTCATCACTACTATACAATACCCATTACTATACCAGCTGAAGAGCTAACGTGATTGGATAAAGTGAAGTTTGTGAGTCACATAGGTAGAAAAAAGACCACAGTTTGATCCAAAATAGTCACTTTGTAAACACAGATTATATGCAAATGGCTGAGAAAGAACAGTAATATCAATACTAGCCAGTACTAACATTATTTTTGTTTTGGATTTTAGACATTAATAAGCAACTTGCCAAATTATTTTACAAATTCTTTGGGCTAATTTTATTGACTTCAACAAAGAGTAGGTTGTGCAGGTTTTAAGTATTTAAAATGAGTTTCTTATGGACAGCATGTATTGTATAGTATTTTTTAATTAATTCTGTCCATTTCTATCTTTTAATTGGCACATTTGGATCATTTGTATTTAAGGAAATTATTGATATATCATAGTTTAAGTATGTTCCAAATATGTTCATGAGTGTCATTTCATGATATTAATGGAAGATTAAAGATGGGGGGAATAGTTTTTCTGACCAATTAAATAACAACATCAGGCTGAGTCATTAATCACACTGTAACATCAACCAATAAAACAGCCTTCACCTAGCCAGTAACTGACATTACACTCTTAGCTTACATAATGAGATGCTTCAAGAAACTTAAGTGTGGGCCCCAGGTATAGCTCAGTGGGAGACCTCTTTCCTAGCATGCTTGAAGTCCTGGGTTTGATCCCCAGCACTGAAAAACAAACGAATTAAAAACACACTAAATAAACATACTACACTTATTGTAGGAACCTTTTTAATATATTATCCACCGTATTCATTATTGCCTTTATAAACTGCAAACTAAGTTTTATTTTAGCCCTCCCAAGAAAGTTTTGTGTCTCTTCAGAAATATAAACAGATTTTCTTAATGTACAAAATATTTAAGAAGTAGTACTACTTCACTTGTTGTTTTGACCTCCAGGAAGCTCAACATCAATTTCTTAACTTTAAAATCATAACCTTATAATTGATTTGTCATCCTTACCCTTTATGTTACTGTGGTTTTATACTTTAGTTCCTGTGTTATAAATGCCGTAAGGGAGTGTTGTTATTGTTTACTTAAGCAGCCAAGAATATTTCATATATACTTACATATGTGCCATTTTGAGAATATTTGTTTTTTCTTGCAGTTCTATCCTTTTAACTGGAAACATTTCCCTTCAGTCTAAGTAATGCGTTTCTTCTTCCACCTGCTGATGAACATGTGGATCGTGTCTAGGTCCTGGTTATTATAAACACATCTGCCATGAATGTTTGTGATCTCTCTTAAAACATGTATTTTTTTCCTCTGAGTAAATACCTGAGAATGGAATTATTGGATCTAATGATTAGTAACTGTATGTTTAATATATAAGAAAGTATTAATGTATTTTTTTGACTTCCACAGCTTTAGTCGACATGTCCCTCATAATTCCTCATGTTGCCCCTGCAGGTGGTGTGTCCCTTTATTCTACCTATGTGTAAGAGTTTTTTTTTTTTTTTTTTTTGATCATTGTTTGGTTTCAATAGATTGATTACAATGTGTCAAGGTGTTATTTCCCTTGTAGTTATCCTGGGGGAAGGGGACATTGTGAACTGTGGTTGGGTTCTTTTTCTACAGAAAAGAGTTTATTGATATACTGCAAGAGAGCAATAGGTGCATTCCAACAGAGGAATGCACCAACGGGGAGAAGAGTAGGGACTTTCTTTGTGATTTTAATGTGAGGAGGGGTATGGGAACATCATCTCAGAATCTTCTCATCAGGGCATGGTGGTTCCATTGTCCAGCCATTTCAATTTTGGGAACAACAAGGTATTGTTTGAAAACTGAGTAGTGTCTTGTTTGACAGGGATCAGTGCCCCTGGCATTGCTAGAAACAGTCCTTCTGAATAAAATTAATTAACAAATATGTATAGATTAAGGTCAGTGATCAAGTGGATAAAAGCAAAATATATGTTTGTACTTGAAAGGGACTTTTGATGTTACTTTGGGATGAGGAAGAAATGTTATCTTTATGGTAAGACAAGCAACTGGATCATTGACTGATGTATCATAGTTCTTATGTGTAGCTTATAAGGTGGGAAGTTAACGTTCTACTACAGACCTACCACTCAGCTGCAATGTAGCCTTTAAACAAGCAATGGTAAAAAGAACTGTGATTTTCCCCTGACAATTCAGCAAAGTCAGTTCATAGACTCGGGATATTGTGGTCAATCTCTGGCTGCTTTCTGCTGAGAAGGGATGAAGTGGGGTCCTGGTATTGGCTGAATCAACACTTGGAGAGAAAGGGGTGTGTGTTTAGTTGTCTCTTAAAATGAGAAGCCACAATTTCTAGATGAGAATGTGAAATGTGGTCCACACAGGGCATGAAGCAGAAGGAAAGTTGACTTAACCTAGCAGACACAAACTGAGAAGAAGCAGTTAAAGATGCAAGACCCAAATATCACCATTAGAACAACAATCATCCCTACTGTGAGAAGACATTTCCACCATGAGGAGCCTGAAAACCAATTGTCTTCCTCCAGGGAGCTCAGTGAAGCCTCAATCTGCCAGCCAGGGTGAGGAAAGTCATGTGCTCTAGGAGGTGGCCACAGAGCAACCCAACCCCATCCTGCCTTGGCTGACCAGCAAATGCTTTTCTACTGCTAATAAAAAATTATTTTTCTCAAATTAAAACGTAAAAAAATTCATAACCACTTCTAGCCTCATGGTAAGAAATGAAAATGCGAAGTTAATATGTGTGTGTGCACACAGCAAAGCTAGGGGCAAGAAAAGACTCTGGAGAGAGTAAAATGCTTCGCCCCAGGATGGCTGTTCAATTTGCTCATGCACAAGGGTACTTAACCGATGGAGTAAGTGGGAATGATAATCCTGCCTATGATCCAGGCCACACTATGTGCAAAGGCCTTCCAGGGTCACTGTTTCCCAGACCCCAGCTCCGGGGTGCTTTTGTTCCTTGTGATTATGGACAAGGTACATGTCTTATCCTAACAAAACCAGAGGTGCACACACCGGGATAGGAAAATGGCATAAAACACTAATCATCTTGTACTTGTCTTTTCTTCTAAGGGGCTTTTCCCAGCTTCATGTAGGAGATGCTCAGTGGGAGAGGAGAGCCAGGTAAATCTGAGGAGCCCAGCTGACCCGCAGAGAGACTGCTGCACAGGCACATGCTTGTCACTATTTGGCCTTCCACCAAGTACTGGGCAACTGGCTGTCCTACATGAAGTTGATGCATTTCACAAGTATGGGGCATCCTTTGTAGGAAGCCATTATAGCAGAAGAGGTCTTTTCTTTCTGGTTGTTCCCTTTCCTAGGTTTAAGTTTGGGTTTATTTTTCTCCCTTTGAGGCGGCACTTGAATGTTTCCTGACTGTCCATCAGTCTTCTTGACTGAAAGTAGTTTCTTCTTTTCTGGCAGCTGAAGAAACACCCACAGGGGACATGGAAAGGACTATCATATCCAGCCTTTTGGGTCCCAAACTGAAATACAGAATCTTGTTTTTTAAAATGGCAAGTGCTTATGCACAATAAAACAGCCCAGGGGAGAATCGATGTGGAAGGAGGCGGCTTTGGACAATGAGCAGGGCCCTCAAAGGCCTGAAGGGCATAGGAAAAGGTAGAAACAGACATCAAGGCGAGGCACAGCACCCAGCCGCTCTGGGAGGACTGGCCAAAGAAAGACATCTCGGAAGACCCAGTGCAAGGGAGCTGGAGCGGCATGGCTGGGAGGGGTGCTGAGGCCCCGGGACTTGGCCAGAAATGCCTTCTGCACAGAGGAGCAGAAGGTACCCAGCTCTGCCTCCCCTAAAGGTCCCCTGCTGGACAGTTGTTACATCACACGCTAGAGTTAAAGACGTGAAGGCAACTACACCTAGTTTACATTCCAAAAATGCTCTCCTAAACTTCTCACTGCTTTCCTTAAGACTCACTCTCTTATGACCCACAGAACACCCAAGGCCAACCCAAGAGAACAGCTCACAGAGGAAAACACATGCAATAGACTAAGGCTTGCAAAGAGGCCTCCATCTCAGCAGCGAGGAGCTTCATCAATTCCTCTCCAAGAGAGTTTTTTTCAACATCTAAAGACCCGCATGTTCGGGAGAATCTTTTCTCTGAATTACGTGCTCCTTCAGAACGTGCTATAGAAAGCACTCCTGCAGGAGATGCTTCTGAATTAAATGGTTTGGCAACAGACACTACTGTTTCTGCTGCAGATTATGCTGTGACTGCATTAAACCTACTGTCAACCAATAACCAGACCAGTGAGACACAGCAGGAGTAGGAGTAGACCAACATGGGCACCCACTCACCCCCGCATTGCTGTCATCCCAAGTGATCAGCTGAAATTCAGCTGAACCACAGCTCCAACCCCCAATCCCCAACAACAGCATGAGAAGGCTCATTTCTCATGTTCTTTGAACTTTGAAAATGGGCTGTTCTAGGACCTGAGTGCAACTGTCAAGTGCCAAGCTCATCTCCAGCACGGGCCTCCTGATGATGCTCCTCAGTGAGCAACAAGAACTCAAGTTGTCCCAGGCCCAATGGGATGTGGACCAGAAGAAAAGTGTGGCCTACATCAATGACAGCATAGAAGCCCAGCGTGAACAGAAGGGGCAGAAGGAGTCAAGGGAGGTGAGGACAATGACCCCCTGAGGTTCTGCCATGATGCACCCAAGCAGAAAGTCTCCTGGTCTGTATCTTCACTTGGCCGTATAACCAACTTGGTCAAGACAGTGATTCCCCACTCGCCTCCTACAGAAAATGAAGTATGCATAAACCATGCAATAATACGGCGTGCAACACATTAGATTTGGTATATTCTTAAGCTTCAACCTACTCACCTGAAAGAATTAGATACTGAATGGTGAACTTTCATCTTTCCTGTCTGTTATTTAACAGAAATTTCTTCTCTTTTTTCTTTTTTTCTTTTTCTTTCTTTCTTTAAGTTCACAAAAGAAATTTCAGAATATAGATATAAGAAAAAAACCCATCTTAGCTATATCTCTGATGGTCGTAGTGATGATTATCATTACCATTCTCTGTGTCATCAAGGTAAGGACAACGATGAACTCAGCTTTCCTGAATGCATCCTGCCTTTTTCATAGATTCAGCACCCACAAGATGAAAGCCACTTTACCCTCCTACTTGACATTCCTCTTCAGTCACTAATACGGAGCTGTGTTTTGTTCTTTTATTGGAAAGTTTATTCGAGGAACTTTTAAAGGGACCCACTTCCAGAAGATGTCTGGGGAATTAAAACCAAGATAACACGCCACTCAACTGTCTTGAGAAGTTAAGTGTGGTGCCCAGAGTTGACACAGTAGCAAACTTCTTCAACCCAAAACTGTGTCAGCACTTTCATGTCCACACCAGTCTCATAGAATCTTCACTCTCAGGGACTCGTCTTCCACCTGGAGACCAAGGTCAAGGCTAAGAGTCAGGAGTGCTGTCTTGCAGATTCCTTAGATACCCACAGCTGCCTCCTCCCACAGTGTCTGAGGCCCTGTCAACCTAGGTCCAGTTAAAGCGTTGCTGCTGGATCCATCCTCTGGGTATGCAATGGTTATCACTTTTCTCAACAGGCAGGTGCTAAAATATTAAAACAATAACTTAATAAGCCAACTATTTTAACTGTCCCCTTCCAGTTCAGCCACCTAGTAACTTGCCCATTTGACCTTTTTCCACTGCCACGGCAGCCTTCCGTTCCAGCCAAAGTAGCCCTCTCCATCCCCATCTAAACTTCCCTAACTTCACTCTGCCTGCCGAAGTCCCATGACTCTGTCAAAAGCCAACTCAAGCCATCTTTCTTCATGAAGCCTTCCCTGAATTCTCCAGTTTTTCTGGGCCTAGGCCCTCTGTGACATTCGTCTCCATTTAGTAAGGGCATAATGAGGAACTGCCTCTCCTCTGAGAACAAATGACGTTGTAGACAATTTCTTACAAGACAGCATTCCAAGAGAAGACCACAAAGTCAACATGTAATGGAGCAGAGCAGAGCACTGTAGGGACCAGATGACTTCCTGGTGTATCAGACTCAAGTAGAACCCAGCTGAATATAGAAACACATCTGCAGAAGAATGTCTGAAAGATGGCTACTCAGTAGTAAAAGCATGGAGAAGGGCCAGGAGGCCAACACGGGCTGTGCCCATCCTAACAGCATGCAAGAGTAGAGATGGAGCCCACGGTAACAGACGTGGAGTCAGTTCTGCCAGCAAGGCTGCCCCTGGGCATGGGGGCTGGGTGGGTTGGCCACCTCAGCCCTTCCTATTAAATGCTGGATTGAGCTGATCCCACTTATTGCCATTCCGTTCTCACCAAGTGGCCTCCTGATTGTGCCTCTGTGTGCCTTGGCAGCCTCTCTAGAGAGCAGTAATTCCCTAATGATGCAGTTCCGATTTCACTGGAGAGGTAAGACAGGATAAACAGAAGGAAGGAGGGGCGTACTCATGATTGTATTTTCTGCCAAAATAGATTTATTGACACAGAAGAGCTTTAGCGGAAGATAAAGAAGGGTACTCAAGAAAAATGAGAGTCTGGGAATCTTTAAGTGGGAATCTTAGAAACAGAACTAGAGGAGAACTTACAACTCCTCATCTTATTACAGTAAGGAGCCCACCTGAGGTGGGGAGATACTTCCCTCCCTGAGGTCTCATCTGAGCCAGCAAAGCAGAGACAGGCAGGAATGGCAGGGAGGCACCTGCTGTCACCATTCTTCAACGAACAAGAGTGGAGGGTAGATATTGGGATAAAGCAGCAAGGAAAATAGAAGCACCTTCCATCTCAACCCCCAATGAAGGATGCATGTGAGGTTCAGTGCAAAGGGAAATGTGATGTGAGAAGCTCCAGAGAAAGTAAAATGCTTCTATCTAGTATGATCGTCCAGTTCTTTCACTGCACAATGGCATAAACCACTAATCGTCTTGTACCTGTGTTTTCCTACAAGGGGCATGTTTAGACTTTGGTGTAGGAGATGGAAAAAGAGGATAGATAAATTTGAGAATGTGGTGCCAGGGCCGAAGAACTGGAAGAGCTAGTCCTGGTCTCGCTGCAGAGCCTCTCTCGGCATTAACAGTCGGGAGGCAGAGTGCTGGCTGGAAGGCTGAGGGGCTGCCTGGGCCTGAGCGGCACAGACCTAGTACATACAGAGCCTCAGCACTGGAGGAATCCATCCGTGTACTATTTCTGGCCACAAACTGTGCTTCTAGGTGTGGACTCTCTGTGGCTAGACACTCTGCTTTGAGGATTTTGAAGAGCGGACAGGAAGGGGTGAATTCCTGGGCATGGTCCCCACAGCAAACAACCTTCTGAAAATCTCACTTCTCAAAATCCATTTCTGCTATTTTCTCTTATTCGGTACCTGCATTAGCATCCTTGAATTCCTATTATGCCTGAGTATTTCTGTGATCCTGTTCTAGAGCTCTCTGGAAACTGTGACATGCTGCCCAGCATTCTCTTGGTCCTTCTCACCTGTCAAATTTATATTCTCTAGAGGGGTGGCACCTGCCTTCTCAAAGGTGTCTCCAGATGAAGTTGTCATCCAGCCTCACTGACTGCTGTGTGTCTGCGACAGCTTCCCAGAAGCTCCCCAGCACCAACAGCATGGCTACTCTATTTCCATAATCACTAGCATTTTTAAGGACATGAATCTTGGCATTTGAATAACAGCTGTAAGTTTCATTACAATCTTTCTTGCCACAGTATGTGTTTCCTCGTTCCTTGAAAGACTGCTTCCCTCTTGGCTTCTCCACGCAAGAGCTGTACCTCCATCATCACCGTTGCCATATCACACTTTGCAGCCACTGCGTGGCTTGACACCTTTCATACATTTTTGGAAAATTCCTAGTCAATAAAATGTCCTTATTACTATTCTTGCTCCACTTTTTTTTTTGTGTGTGTGGTGCCAGGGATCAAACTCAGGCCCTTGTGCTTACAAGGCAAGCACTCTAATCACTGAGCTAAATCCCCAGCCCCTATTCCTGCTCCACTTTCTCTCTCCTCTCCTGAGTTTCCAATTACATACATGGTGCATCATTACGTGGATGTGGCATGGTCTACATCATACCATAACCCTGCTCTGTTCTCTCTCTCTCTGTCTTTCCTTCTTAGTCTAGATACTTTTCTTCAATCTAGCTTCAAGTTTACTAATCACTTTTGTTGCTGTTTCCAGTCTGATATTAAACCCATCTATTAAATTCCTAATTTTGGATATTATATTGTTTCTAGTGTCCATTTGGTTCTTTAGAAATTTTAGTTCTCAGTTAAAATTCTCTATCTTTCCACCCAGTTTTTCTTCACCTGTCTTGCTTTTCCTTAACACATCTATGATCATTGTTTTTAAATATTTGTTTGCTAATTCCAATACAGGGGTGCCTCAGTTTATGAATGCTCTTGTTTACAGACAATTTGGTTTGTAAGCGGAAGGGTTTGGCAAAACTGTATTTTTGTTTGCAAATTCTGCACTGGGTGATGAACATGACAGTGGTCATCTTTTCTGTATGAACACAAACGTGGCCATCTTTTCCAGAATCATGGAATAAATTAAATTTGTGAACTGAACTACTAGTGTATTTGGGTTGTCTGAGGATCTGTTTCTATGGTCTATTTTTTCTCTTGATTGTGAATCTCATTTTCCTGGTCCTTCTCACCTGTCAAATTTATATTAGATGCCAGACACTCAGGTAAAAGAATTTAGAAACTGTAGTTAATATAAAGCATTTCCTCTCCATTGCCAGAGAGGGTGGCTGAGGCACTGACAACTTTGATTCAATCAGAAATTAAGACGAGTGTGACTGAATTGTGGCTGTGTTACATTTAGTCCATCTCCAATTTTAATTGTCTTGAAGATAGAGCGCTCTCTTGGTTATCATTGGCCTCTTTCTTTTCAAGAGTTCCTACTGCTGGGCACTGTGAGACTAAGGATGATCTCACTTTCCATGCCCAGCTCAGTCACCAGGCTGTCTTGCTATGCTAGTTCCCAACAAAAGCCCTATGGAGGAAATTTGGAAGAGAAAACCCATTCCTGAAACCAGCCCACTTTTGTTAACCATGTTACCCTAACACAATTTATTCATATTAATTTCCCCCAGTTCTTATTTTCAATTGTATCTATGTTCCCCCAAGCCCTGGTTTCTTTTCTATTTTATTTCTTATATTCATTTAAGCTGCCTCAAATGATTGTCCACTACAACAGGACATAAACATATTAAAAACCAAGTCAATCTGAAGGTATTGTTTTATTGTATCTTTTTAAAGTATTCTTTGTATCATATCAGTCTTTTTAAAGTATTCTTTAAAGTCTTCAACCTTCTTAAGAAGTCAGGGTGAAAGATAATTTTTTCAATCAACCTTAGATTTTCAATATTGTCATTAGAGCCTCAAGAGCACTACAAGAACCAAACACAATTTATTAGTGGAGTCTACAGTGGATGGGCAGTAGTTGGCTACTGAATTGAATTCATTTTTCCAAGCTGGTCCCTTAATGAGAAAAATGAAGGAAATAAAATGAGACATTTAAAAACTAATAGAAATCTTGACTATAATAACTACTGACAAAAGGCAATTAAAGAACCCTTTTAAAAATTTTAATAGAAATAAATGAGAATGTTCAAATGATAGGCACCCAAAGGAAAGGACATTTTTTAAGATTAACTGTTACATTACTCCTAATTATTTTCCCTGACTCGGGAATAAAATGTTCATCTTTTTAAAAGTTAGTATAAATAATGATCCATATGTTTATCAACAAATCAAAATGAATTAATATTTCTTCCTTTGCCTTCCTAAGCCTTCTTTGGCCATAATAGATGTTACCATGATTCATTCAGAATCACATCCTGATGTGTTTCATGTTTCATTATTCAAAGAAATGGTGGAAAGTCCTTTTCAACTGACCAAGGTTTATAAAAGAAAGAACACTACCTGATTCAGCCCACATCTCTAGAACAC
This sequence comes from Hystrix cristata, assembly GCA_004026905.1. Taxonomy (NCBI): domain Eukaryota; kingdom Metazoa; phylum Chordata; class Mammalia; order Rodentia; family Hystricidae; genus Hystrix; species Hystrix cristata. The sequence continues at coordinate 85,513 of PVJO010005566.1, read as the reverse complement.
CTCTTTAAAATCATCATTTTATGTTTGTACATGTCTTCTGAGACCTATACAGTCTGATAAAACTATTTCAAAATCCAGTGGGACTCCTTTAAGGGCAAACAGAGCTTGTTATATATTTCCAGCTATATCCAAATGTTCCCTGGTCAAGTAAATTTTTGCCAGATTTCCATATCAAAATAGGGAAAATGGGATTGTGGGGGGAAGGCAGAAGGTAGAATACATGGCACAAGAATTTTGAAGATCTTCATGAGAATCTGCACATTCCATAGCCTCTTTGCACTTGGAATTTAATTATAGTAACAAATATGTTTCTTTTACCAACAATTACTTAAGCATTCATCTGCCTATATTAATAAAGGTGTCTAGTGTCCAACCTACATGCCCAATCTCTGACCTAAGGTCACATGCAGCCCTGGACAGCTAATAATGCTGCTTTTTTACCTCCCTGTAAATATCATGTCCCATGGGAACTCTCTTTGCCTTTATAAATTAGGGTGCTATTTCTATAGGCAGATATCTCCCTGACCAAAGTACTTGCCCCCTTTTATTAAGTATGCCAATAAATATTTGTTGGACACCTATTATGTACCAGACATTAGAGAAACACAAGAAAGAACAGAATACAGTCTCTTCTCATATAGAGAATACAATCTAGTGTAAGAGACTAATATCACACAATTACCAAAATATTATGATTGACACATACTTCATTGTTTTGGGCACAAGAATGTAAGCTCCTGTGAGGTCAATAGCATCATCAGGGTTTCTTTTCTGAGGCTGCTATAGTAAATAACCACAACCTCGGAGGCTTAAAATAGCCAAAATGTATTTTCTGAATGTTCTAGAGCCCAGGAACCCAGCAGGGCCACAAGCCCTCTGGACCCTATAAGGGAGCCCATTCCCTGCCTCTTCCAGCTGGTGGCTTCGTTATTCTTTGCTTGCGGCCACTCCTGTCTCTGCCTCTGGTCACTCAGAAGAGCTGCCGCCTCTTCTATCCGTGGACCCATTAGATAAGCTCCTCTCAAAATCCAGAGTTCCAATTGTATTAGTGCTTTTATTGTGATGTTCACAGGCTCCAGGAGTAGGACAAGAACTTTTCCTTTTCAGGGCCACCACTCAGACTATTACACTTGTCTTCTTCACCATGCAGCGGTAGTGCATAACTCGCATCAGGATCTCAATTAATATTCACTGATCAAAACAAGTGTAACCCTCTTCCTAGACCACCAGTGACCCAGCAGCCTGGTTTGCTGGTGCTTTTCTCCCCTACCCTGAAACTCTCTTGGCTTTGTCTCTATTTTACTCAGGGCCAAGCTGATAGTCCATCCAACTGAAAAACACAAAAGCCATAATGAAATCACCCCAGAGATCCATGAGAGACACTGGTCAGTACTGTGGTTTATCCCCTAAAAGTTCATTTGCTGGAAGCTTGGCCCCAGGCTTCCAATGTAACAATGTAGAAAGGTGGCGAGACCTTTAAGAGGTACAGCGTAGTGGGAGATGATTACATTATGACCTCCCTAAAGAGATTAATGCTGAACTGAATTAGTCCAAGAGTAGACTAGATCCGGCAAGAGCAAGACTGGCCCCTCCCAGTGCCCTGCTTCTTCTCACATATGTCCCTTTACATTCACTGTTCATTCCCTCTCTCCCTGTCTCTCTCTCTCTCTCCCTCTTTCTCTCTCTCTCAATGTTATCTGCCAAATTGTTACTCAGCCAAGGGCCCTTCATCAGATGCTCAATCCCATGCTGTCAAGACTTCCCAGCCATCAGAATCAAGAACCAAACCTCCTTTCTTTATACATTACCCGGCATTTGGGTATATTGTTAAAGCAACACAAAATGGACAAAGACAGCCAGTAATAACGCACCCTCTGAAATGTGTTCTCTGACCACACCCATGACCTACAATGAGGGACATCTCAAGGCTGAGCAGTGGAAGTTACCGCCCTAGGTCTACCCATTAGGAGGCATGCTGTGAATGTTTCCAAAAACAATCATAAATTGGACCTAAAGTTGGTTTTTTCATATAATCATGTACCAGCACTCCTCTCTGGAAAAGTCTTAGTCTAAATTCTAAATAACTGCTGCATTATCTGCTGAGTTTAACACTATATATGTAAACTTCCAATTGGCACATTTTTATTTCCGTTTTTAAATAAATTTTGCATTCTACATCCAGGGTAATTTAGACAACTCCAGTCGTGCAATGGGACTCTGCTGCAGGCTCTGTGTCCAGGGCTAATTGGTCAAAGATTCAGAATCACGTTTGCTTACTTTTCCAGCACAGTCAGTATCTCTAACCCTGCGATAGAACATATTCCTGCATTTATATGGGAGATTTTAAATAAACAGTGATGGTGTATATGAAGTTGAGAAATTTGAGCTACTTCAGTTCTGTCTTTTGTGACCCAGAACTTTTGTGACAGTTCTGTCTTCTTTTACTTAGGTATAAAATAATGAAACAGTACAAATGACTGAACTTAATTTTTTGCTTGGCAAAAGCAAAATTTAGTTCATATATAAAATATTTTCCAAAATTGAAAAGTATCTTTTAACATTTAAATTTATTCTCTTAAGTTATTTTGTTTTGAAGCTAATAGAAAAATGACTATTTGGGGTTATTATTTATTACAGAAAATGATTTTGTTATATACAGAATGAGAATACAAAAAAGTATCTACTTCATGTTTTAAAGACACCAGATACAAGACCCACACTTAAAATAAATTGGAAATTATTGGCTGCTTGCTGTGTATCTGACACTAAGTACCTGACACTATGCAAAATGATGATTTTATTTATTAAATCATCAAATTTGTGTAATAATTTTATAAACTAGAAATTTTATTATTACTCTTATTCCCATTTTATAGATGAGGACAGAGAGTCGCAAGCATGCGATGGAAGAAGATGGAATGAGAATCGCTTTATGAGATAGGATGACAACTCCAGAAGCTGCTTTTACCCACAATACTTCCCAAAAAAACCCAAAAAAGTCATCACAAGCTGCCCTTTACTGAGCTCCAGTTACACGCCCAGGGCTTTGTACACATGATCTCATTTAATCCTTTAATCCTCCTAACAGTCCTATGGAGGAGCTTTGTCATTCTTTCATTACATTGGGAAACAAATTCAGAAAAGTTCAGTAATTCACCGAGATCAAGGGGGCAGTATGGTGCTTCTGTCCTGCCTAGCTTCCGAATTCCTTCTCTTCCCACCACCATGCTACCTCCCTCCATTTGTTCTAGTCTGTTCTAGGAAAGAAAGAAAGAAGAGGAAGGGAGGGAGGGAAGGTAGGAGAAAAGGAAGAAGGGAGGGCGGGAGAGAGAGAGAAAGAGAGGGAGAAAGAGGAAGGAGGAAGGAAGGAAGGAAAGAGGAGGGGGAGGAGGGAAGATCCATGAGCTTCTGTAGTGCTGGAAAGAGTTTCCATACTGGGCAATGGCACTCTGGCACTGTCTGGCTGAGAGTCAGTGTCTGCCTGTGGAGCGTGGCCAATTCTTCCTTCCACACAGCCACGAGAGAAAGCACAAGGAGGAAACGCATCTTTTTGAGAATGCAAGCATCCTGTGGGATCCAAGGCTTAAAACTCTCAGGCAATGTCAGAGGAAGTCCAGGCTAGAGAAGCTCAGGAGTCAGCACAGCAGAGGGAAAACAGGCTTGTGTATCTAGCTTCAAGCTGCAACAGGAATGCAGAAAACATTTTTTAATTCGTCAGAGACAGAGTTCTCCCCAAGCAGGGTGACACGAAGCCCAACCCTCCTAAAGCAAAGGACAGCACTGTAGGAGGGAGCCAGCAACCACAGTCATCTGGTTTGGGTGTGGCTGGAGCACGGCAGCAGGAGCACGACTCAATCTCTCTCTTTCCCTGTACTAGATTCAGTCGTGGGCAGACCTCCTCAGGTGACCTCAGGACCACACCTTGCATATCAGCTGCACAAGTCCACCAGAAAGAGCACATCTCTCAGGGCAGCACCAGCAAACCCTGAGGCTGACTTTTCGCATCCCAGCTCATCCACCCCTGAAACCATCAGGGAAGGGAGCACGAACATCTTCCTTTGTTGATCTGAATTATGCGCCCATATCCTACTGCTTCCAGAGAAAAGGAAAAGGAAAGTTGTACAAATTAAAAACAAAACAAAACCAGATGTCCACCTTGAGAATCATCTTTGTTGCCAAATGTAGCGATCTTCTCTCAGGCCTACCTCCTACTCCGGCCTGGGCACAGGGGCCCCTGTTGACCATGTTGTTGATCCCTGTTAATCTTGGGATCATAGCAACCATTAGAAAAATGTCCAGATGTCTGCCCGAGGATATCCTTGAGTCAGCCTTCCAGGCCACACAGGTATTTATTACTCCAAAATCCTCGGCCTCTCTCACTATATGGGGTAGCAGAAGCTATTCATGGAGTGACACATTTCCTGTGGTTACTACTACTAAATCAGCTATAACTGTGATGCCCCCTCCTCCTCTTCTTGGGAAGCATACAGGAATGCAAGTCACAGACAGCAACAGTATTAGAAGGACAGAATTAATTACTCTCACAATCTTTTCCAAGGCGTTTGAATATTTCAGTTCCTAATTATTAGTTGTTTTGCAAGATGGGTTCCGAAATTATCATCATAAGTTAAAGAAGGTCACATAACTCCTTAGTCACCTTATGATCCCGCGTACAGTCTTTATGTGTACCTTTCATTTGATCATGGACTCACATTAGGTTGCATTTTTAATTGCACGTCATTCTTAAGTAACTCTTCCAAGGGCTGCAATTCCAAGTGCCTACTGGAGAAGCCAGATGATATAATGAGTGCATCAGGCTGGAGTAAAACATTAGGAAGTGGCGGGGACTATGGTGAACTGCAGAGCACATGTCGCAGTATAAAGAAGCAGCCACTACCCAGATCTAGTTGGTTGTTGCCAGGAGAAAATGTGGGACTTGTGTTTCCAAATCAGCTGATGTTTTTTAACAGAAGTCTGTACTCTTGATTTTCAAGTGAAATAACACGAATTCTAAATACTGGCAACAAAAAATACAGTTTTAATCTTACATATTTATTTACCTATTTATTGGTAAGACATTTTACACATCAAACAATATACATCTGCCAGCCACATTTACCATTTTGCAACCTTTGGCCTCTCTGCTTGGCTCCTCACCAAGAGTTTACACTCCTGGAAATGTAAGAGAACTAAGTATTTTTCTGCAAAGCTTAAAGCAATTTTCACAGGATGGAACTCATGGCAAGCAGTCAATAAAAAAGAAAAATAAAGCAAGGCTTGCTGACAAATGTTAGAAACACAGCAAATGCTGCAACAGCAATTGCACCAGACACTGCATCAATTTGGGTTTGTTTTCAAGGATGTCAAATGACCTCACCAAGACTTTCCCTTAACCAGAGCTTGTGATTCGGTGAAGGCGACCTTTCCAAACCTGATGAATTAATTTAAATAAAAGTTATCCTAATGGTCCCTGTGATGCAAGCTCCTGCTGCCTGGACAATGTGGCCGGATGGGGGTGCTGATTAAAAACCCTCGCCCCCCAAAGCTACTCACGGCCCCATCACATTTTCCTCCCAGTCTTCTCTCCGTTTTCCACTGGATGCCTGAAACTGCACAAAGTACCAAACCCCACATATACCATGTTTTTTCCTACATGTACATACCGATGATAAAATGTATAAAACAAGCAGAGTAAGAGATTAACAATAATGACTAACAACACAATAGATCCATTATAACTAATAAAATTGATCAATTATACTATAATAAAATTTTTAAGAAATTTATGATGTGTTTACTTCTGGAATTTTTCATGGAATATTTTCAGTCTGCTGTTAACCTCAGTCACTGAAATTACAGAAAGAGAAACTGGATAAAAGGAGACGATCATACACATCAAAGAAATTTGCGTATGAATTTTGGAGCTCTCTGAAGTGACTCTGCTACTGAGGGTCTCAGCTGTGGTACAGAAAACTGACTTTAACACGTCAAAAGGACATTTAAGAAGGTGTCTCTAGTCGACCCACATGACCTTGGTCTCAGTCCACCTCTGACAAAGACTAGGTGATGATCTGTTTACGTGGCAGAGGTTTAAAATGTGCATGGATCAAGCATTATTTGAGAGTCACTGAAATGGAAGTGGTACATAAAATCAATATTTAAGATTACCAGTCATTGACTGGCAGAAGCAGAGACTGATAGGAACCAAAGTCTGAGCCAAACTTCCACCAGCTGGCTGCTCCACGCCGCTCGCAGCATTAGAATGAACGTGAGCCCGATTCAGAGTGCTTGAGGGTTGGCCAGGTTAGTGAAAACAAACTCTCCAGTTAGGAGAAAGTCATCAGTTCCCCCCTCAACTGTCCAGGGGCTCCTCTGCTTCTGCACATGGAATTTCATGCAGCTTTGTGCCTCTGGTTTCAAGAAGAAACAAGAAAAACAGGTTACAGAAGCTGAGGGCTGATGAAAGGTCCAGTACTACCCAATGGAGAAATAGTGTAAAGAAGTCCGTGGATGAGGAAGGAGGAAGGAAAGTAAACATATCACACGGAGAAGGTGAAGCAGTTCCTTCTTACTCTACAATAGTAACCAAGATTTGTTAATTATTTCTAAGTGATTCCCTCTTTCCTTATTTATTGCTTATTGTATACTCTGTACTTTATTTGCTATATGATTTGATTACCAAAAAACATGAGAATTACCATATATTTTTTATCGAGGAGAAGTTGTCTTAGAGAAGACAGATGATGATGATAATGGAACTGTTGAGTCAGAAAAGACCTAAGGCCGTTGATCTTGACTTTGTAAGTGGAAATTGATGCCCGGAGAGAATAAGTCATCTGCCCAAGTCCAGTGTTAATTATTTGCAAAGTCTCTGATTTCAGACCTCCTAACCTGTACCACACCCCATTCTTGCTAATTGGCTATGACGCTGCCCGAACCAGTTTTCCTTACTTGTCTTTGTGCCAAAACTACTCAGAACTGTGTTCTACAAGTTAGTCTTCCCACTCTCTCCACTATAATGGATACAAGGGACAAACAGGGTCCAAGCAAAGGTTGTCAAGAGGTCTTTGAAGCCTTATACATCTGAAGTAAATTAGAAAAGAAAGGCAAGGTAAATCTGCTACAACGCTTAAAAGAAACTTTCCAGACCCCCAACCGCATCCCCAGTCGCCTTGTTCAATTTCATCTTTCTAAGGCTGACCAAATTCCGCCAAGTACAGACACCCAGCAGTCGAAGATTAATGAATAGGCCAGGATTACTTATAATTGACCTACTCATTGTTCCTATGCAGATGGTTCTACTAAGTATGTGAAAACAATTTGTTCTCTTAAATAGGTTATATATTCCCTACCCTCAATCTTGTTTATTAATTTGTTTAGCAAACGCTTTTTTCCATTTCTAGTACAAAGGTAAACTTCAACCCAGCCAGAGGGTCTGAATTATTCATACTTTCTAAATTAGCAGGGTCCAGATTAATGAGGTTTTATTCTACTTTTTATCCTCAACTATCTTCCCTTGGGGCACAGAGTCATTGCTTTCTTCTCCCTCCCTCCCTATTATCATAAGCTGTATCCCCCAGGTGATACCCCATTAAAGGGGCACCTGGTTACTGTCTCCCCAGGGCTTTTCTAAAGGCACAAGGAAAAGAAATACAAGCATCCATGGAACTGTAGATTTTCTGTCACCCCATCCTTAGTTCAAATTCTTTTCAGTAACTATCTTTCAAAAGTTGACAACCGGCTTAACTTCCTTCTCTTCCACATATAGTATTTTTAAAGACCTTGGGCACCATGAGGCCATAAGCTGGGGGAACAGAAATAGAGAAAGGCTTGGAGGATTTCTCTAAAGGACTCTTTGGTGGTCATATAATGTATTTAGTGAAATTTAGGATTCCAGCTCCATGGAGGGCTGGCTGGTTAACGATCATATCCCGTCTTTGGTGTTAACTAGAGATATATATTTTACATGTTATTTTCTATGCACGATTCATGAGACAATTCCTTCCCTCCAAAACATAATTGCAGGAAAGGATCTCTCTCCCTCCCCCCGCCCAACTCTGCCAACATCATCTTTATGATGTGAAAATAACTATTTTGAGATTGGTGCAATCTGTGAAAACTAAAAGCAAAGAAACGATATGTGTTTATCCAAGGTAAGTGTGTAAGCACCAGGAACATAAGACCATGGACATTGTTGAGGATTAGCTGAAAGCCAGTTGCCTTATGCATGTTCATTTCCTCTTTTACTGCTTAATTCCCCCATGATGCCATCTGATCAGTTCTCGAATGTCCCCTGTGTCTCTGCCTTAACAGTCAAGCCTGGTAGGCCATTCCACACATTCGTGATTCTCCGCATGAAAAAAAATGCTTCCTGACATCTGTTCTGAATTTGTTTCTCTTTAATTTCCATTTATGCTCCCTTATCCTAACATCTGTGTCATTCTGAAAACAGTAACTCAGACTGACGTTATCTGTGCCATTTACAATTTTATATTCCCCAGCTAGAAGTTCCTCTTAACCATGTCGTGGATGTGGAATTCTGGTTGATGTTCAATCCAGCCAGTGGGGCTCAGCTGTGATTTCTGAGGGTTCAGCAGCTGTGTCAGTCCCCAATACTTCCTCAATATCTCTTTCAAAAGAGAAGCCAGGGGTCGAACCTGGATAAACACAGTTTTACAGCTGGAAATCTCTCTGCTGAAGCCTCTCTCCTCATCCTTCCGTGCAGAGGTGTACTTTACTCTACCTGTCTTGGGGCTTACTCACCTACATTTCCAAGTCACTTTCCACCACAATGTGTCATGCACTCAAGAAATACTGTATTGGTTGGATAAACAAAAGAAAGTAGGTTGGTGGGAAGAAAAAAATAGAAGGTAGGTTGGTTGTTTCTTAGAAATCAAAGGAAGACAGAATCGAAAATCCAAGACCAATTCTACAGTAATCCTGACCTTCTGAAATGTACATACTTGTTAGAATTGTTATTTGGATGCTCAAAATTCCACCATTATCCTACAGTCCCCAGCCTTTAGGGAAATCTATCTCCAGCGGGCTTGGAAGGTTTATCATGTACCCGAATTATTTACATAAATTCTAATCATTGCTATAGAAGGCCATTTTGTGGACGCTGGCACACTTTTGGCTTATAATTCCCATTTGTGCACTCCACTCTTTATCTCTCCCTGTAAGCTTCTTTAAGAAATGCATTCTGAGATCCCAAAATTGAAAAGAAAATAATGCTTAAAATTAAAAAAAGAAAATAATTTTAATGCTTAAAATTAAAAAAAGAAAATAATGTAGTCATCCAATCAAGACATTTTTGCACCACTAATACGTGTCAGTTTCAGAATGTAAGGAAAGAAAACAGACTTGATCTCCTTTCTGATAAGGTTTAACAACCAGTGAGGCAGGAAGAAAAGAGAAAAACAGGAAAATAAATCATACTAACTTCTAATTACAGACTGTGGTCAATGCTAACGAAAGAGAGAAGCAAGAATCTACAGTAGAGAATGAGGAGATAGCTGTTTTTAAATCGAGTGATCAAAAGACAATCCCAACATCTAACCTCCCGATAAATATGCAGCAAAAGTAGCCACAGACATCATGAGTGACAAGTTGATCAAAGGTCCAGGTTACTGCAAGCCATGTGTCAGTGGAAGGGGACACAGCGAAGTTAGGAGGCAACCTCAAATGTCATGAGAGACACAGATATACCTGTTCCTGATTAATCGGAGTGGAGAAGCAAGTTAGGGCCTTAGCTCTTGCCTATTTTCAACTGTGAAATAATTTGTAAAACACTGCTGGTAAAGCTCAAAGAAGAGATAGTTTGGTGAAGGCTGGAGATGCCAGGAGAGGCCTTAAAAAAGAGAAGGGTTTCAGGAAGAGCCAAGTGCAAGCAAAAGGCTGTCTTCCTTCCGGTTCAGGACACCACCATCTCTCCCTTTGACAATATCTCTAACTTACTACTTGTTGTCCTTTGGGAACTCAGAATGACATTCCTAAAATGTAAATTTGGCAATGGCACATCAGTGCTTAAACCCATCACTGGCCCCAGTGTCCTCAAGATGAAGGCCGAAGTGGCTTACAAGAAGCCTTGTGATCTGCCCCCTGCACACTTATCTAGCCACAGCTCTTCAAGTCTCCACAACCTCCCCTTCATCATTAAATGTGTGTACTATGTGCACCAACTTCCTTTAATCCCATGAGTAGTCCTGTGTGATGTGCTACTTGAAGATACTATTCTTTCTACTTGGATCAAATCTTCCACTCAGCTATCTCCAGTTCATCCTTTAGAGGCAAATTATGCAATTTATTACTCTGGAAATCCTTCTCTGAGCTTCCTCCAACATCTGGGTTGGGAACTTTTGCTATGTCCTCAAACAGCTGTAGTTCATGTAATTGTGCTATAACTGCTTGTTTAACTACCTGCCCCAGATCAAAAGTTCCAGGAAAGCAGACTCCATATAGATCTTGTTACCCACAGTTCCCAAGAAATAACACAAGTTTCTAATAAACAAATAATGAGTGGTGTCAATTAAATCATTGCCCCTCATTCTCAAACTGGAAGTATCTCTGACCAGCGGGCCTCGATCTCCTCCAGAAAGAATATAATCTTGACATCCCCTTGATCAATCCCAAGCATTATCATTAAAATCATCTCTATTTGGAAGTAAGCAAGCCTCCAAAATATAAATATGTGATTCTCTGCATGAAAGAAAATGGTCCGAACTAGAGAAATCCCAAAAGATGGGGCCTAAAACACTCCTTACTAGCATCCAGGAAGACGTTAAAGGAAGGCAAGAAAATGGAGGAAGCAGCAAGTCTGTTTCTTCGTTTCTCTCAATGACTCTTCTTGACATCAGAATGTTCTAGAAAAGCACAGCTGCCTCTCTTCCCCTCCCCCAAAGTTATGATGAGCTCCCTGTGTCAGGATTCCATTTCCCCCTCTTGGAATTATTTATGGAGCGCTGGGCTTAAAGAAAGAATCCACTCTTTCAGAGCAAACCATTATATGCCCCCAAAAAATCTTTTTTTTTTACATTTGGTACATGGATCCTGTTTTTTAACTAAGCTCCAGTCTGTGAGTAATAGGTACGTTTTCTTTCATGGTTCTATCATACTAAAGCTTATTCAGATGTGATAACATTTTTGCTGCTGTATCTTGGCAACCTGATTTATTCTGCAAATGCTCAGTGTTACCGTCTCACAAAGCTGTACCATCTGGGTTGAATTAATAGGCTACCCAGAGAAATAAATGAGAATGGTCTCCCATAATTAACATGTAGGTAAAGTATATTTAACAGATTATTACAATTAATATGTCAGTTACTGATTTCATGCTAAACAGAATTGTGAACACAAGATATTAAGATTAGTTACCCTCTGTGTGCATCTCCAAAAAAATGCAATGGGGAAAGAAATAAGGGCATGGAGTTCAGTATCAATAAAATTGACCTTAGCATTAAGAACATCAGATACCAAAACTAAGCAAACAGTGACAATGTCAGGCATTGTAAGCTGGGAGCTGCAAATTAGTGGTTTCATAAATTCAGAGTATATACCAGAGATGTCCAGAATATCCCAGATGTGACCTGCAAAAGCACAAGAATGCACTTAATTTATACGCAGCTGAAGGCGCTTATCTAAAGGAAAAGGGTGGGGGAGGGGAGAGAGAATAAAAACAAAGAAGGTAACCAGATTTTCTCCTAATGCCAGCCCGAGTTCCCTGCTGCTCAGCACTGTATGCGAAATGCCAGTTTGAGGGAGGAAACCCACAAAGGAGACCCTGAGGCACGGGAATCCACAGGGCACAGGCATCCACACAGTATCCTCAAGGGAAGCAGGTAGAATATCTTGTCAACTGGCTGGGTACCAATGGGCAGGTCATGGGGTACTGGGCAGAGGGGACTGGGGAGAAAACAGAAGACGTCTCCTTGTTCTTTAACTTATCTTTCACGACAAATCTCTCCATTGAGATTATTAAATTCCGTCTCTTTCCTGGCCTCTGGGAAAAGCAGAGCTTCATCTTGACACAAAGTCCCGTGGGGACACTGAGCTGCTCTGCCAACTCCCCTGCCGCAGAAAGCCAGTCCTTTGCATCCAGCCACCCGGTTTCCCTGCAACGGAGGTATAGGTGCTTCGAGTAACAGTGAGCCAACAATAAAATGTCTTCAATGTGTGTTTGTGAATGCATCCAGTTGCATAACTACAGGAAGAGTATGAATCTGTTTTCATCTCACTGAGTTCTCCTAGTCATTGAAAGAGTATTTTTCTGGACAGTTCTGTTGGTCGCTTCCCCTGCCCACCATCTTAGGATCAGAAATTCTTTGGGTATTTCCTTACTTTCTCACTAACTTTGAGCCACAAGGTGTGGATGAAAATAATAACTCTGGTTTCAGCAGGTGTGTCCAAGTGTCTGTCCGTCAGGTGTGGCCACGTTCCCGAGAAGCTCCCACTGCAGATGTGCCACGGCTTCATCTCTGCCCAGCAGAGGGCAGTGAGCAGCCCTCCGCCAGTGTCTGTGCCCAGGACTCCCTAATTGATGAGCAAATAGACCCAGGGATCCTCCAAGCTGAGCCTCTTTTAGGGGTCTCTGAGGACAGAGTTCAGCACATTTCCAAAACAATCAGGCCATCAGAGAAACGGCAGATAGAGTCAAACAATGTATCTCCCAAGAATGCACTGTGTTTAGCCTTTGAGGACAGAATGACAAGAACCTCCTCTATTGTCTTTTTCCCAATAGCACAAAGGAGGTAGGAAGTATTGTCTTAAGCCACAGAGATGAAGGTGGTTATTAGAAAGATAAACCTTCAGGTTAACTCACAAAAGGGGGGGAAAGACAGGCATGTTGACACAGGCTTGTAATCCCAGCACTCTGGGAGACTGAGGCAGGAGGATCACAAGTTCAAGCCTTGTCTGGCGAGAACTTGTCTCAGAAGAAAAGATAAATAAAAAGGCTGAGGCTGTAGCTTAGTGGAAAGGCTCTGCATTCAATCCCAGTACCCCCCCCAAAAGGAAAAAAAAAATCAACAGGATTTGCTGGAATGGTTCAGGGAAGGTTCAGGAAAACCACAAACAAGAAGCACTCTTAATCTCAGGACAGAATTCTAACACAAAAGCAACTAATTCTCTCGCTCCTGGTTTCCTTGTCTGGTCCTTCTGCCCTTGAGCTGGAACACTGTTCCCTCTTTTAGTGCTTCCCAATCAGGCTGCCCCGAAGAGCCTCACCCAAGTCCTCACGTTACAAAGCCGACACCCGGGTTCGATCCCGATCCAGGCAGCTGTGCAAGAGTAAAGAGGCCACTTGGTGCTCTGAACAGGGGCGGAAGAGGCAGTTCTACGGTGGGGGAAACTGATTAACATCCTTGGATTTAACTATCTATCCTAATACCATGCCAACTTACATTGCAGCGTGGAATGCCATTTGCTTTTGCAAGGAAAGTTTATCACTGCTGTTCCATGGGTTGATTAGTTCTGGTCTTTGAAGCACCCTTCCAAATGTACCTTTTATATAAGGTATTTCCAAAATATGAACTAACACCGCATAGGGGAAGAGCATATGCTAACTGTAATGGGTTGAGGTGCCTCACCATGAGTAGGGGCACCCCATGTATTTACAGTCACCAAAAGTATCTCTAACCCCAGTCACAATGTGTGGTTCATGGTAGCTGCTCTTAAAATAGATGTTACAGGAATGAGCCAATTAGTGATGTTGTGTCAAAGGTTGTGACTAAAGCTCTGGGATCACCATCTCAGGCTACATTTCTTATGGCTCCCCCCTCACTCTTCACAGACAGTGATTTCAGACTCTGGCCGGGCATCACCACTGAGGGCACAAGCAGTCATTGCCTGGCTGGGCAGCAGCTCCCCAGCCCCAGCTGATGTCTGCAGGTGCACAGCATGTGCTCAGAGGGGAGATGTACACAGCTTGGGAAGCTGGCTCCACATCCACCACAGTAAACACAAGCCCTGGACCGCTCAAGGGAAGACGGGGCTCAGATGAGCTCCTGAATATAAAAGAGGCTCCAGTGGGAGTGTGACAACCAGAGCAACCAAAAGGCGCGTTGTCCCCTGCCCAAACGATCTTAAGCACAGGAAGAAAAGCCAAACCCAGCAAGCTCTAGGATATTTTATTGGAATCCCTTCAGTAAGGCCAAAAATAGTCTCTCATGCATTTACTTTAGAATAAAGATGCAGTTCTTCTGGGGACCTATTTCATCAAAATATTCAGTCATGTGAGCAAGTATATATCCTTGCTCACATGACTGAATATTTTGATCAGTTAGGGAATGACAAAGCAAAATATATACATCCATATCTGTGGATTAAACACAGCCATCAAAAGCACTATAATCTATATGTACCACTGATATGAAAAGGCATCAAGATATGTGATTCTGCTTCTGTTTTGAAAAATAAACTGGCCAGGGATGCTGAGGCACATCTATACTCCTAGTACTTAGGAGGCTGAAGCAGAAGGATTCCAAGTTTGAAGCCAATTTGAGCTACAAACTGAGTTCAAAGCTGGTCTGGACCTTGTCCCCAAAAATAAGACAAAATAAGCTATACAATGAATGTGACTGTAGTTAGCAATACTGTACTCCATGGTCAAAATTCACTAAGAGGTTGAATCATCAGAGTTCTCATCAGAAGAAAGAGAGAGAGACAGGGATAGACAGATAGGTACAAAGAAAGGGAGAGAGGGAGGGAGGTGAGAAGGCAAGAAAGAATGGACAGGAGAAAGGAAGGAAGGAAGGAAGGAAGGAAGAAGGAATGGAGGGAAGGAGGAAACCAGTGCTGAATATGTCAATTAGCTTGGATAGCTTGAAAAAAAAAAAAAATATATATATATATATATAAAATTGTCCGCCTTCAGTACATACAATTTTTATTTGTCAATTGTACCTCAATAAAGCTGTAAAAAATAAAATTAACTCTGTCCACACATCATGGGAAGACTGTAAATCCATGGGAAAATTTTTTTTACACATCCAACTTTGAAACTTTAAAACTGATTACTTCTAGGGAGATGGTCATAGCAGGGGTTTCTGAGGGCAACTTTCTTGTTGTACATGCTCACTGCCTTCTATTTCTATGCTGAGCTTTTATAAGCATGTTTCCTTTGTAATTCTCCAAAATTTAAAAAACAATGAAAATGGAAAAACTAAAGACATACTAACCACACCCTTCATATAAAGAACCGGAGTCTGAGATATTAAGTAATTTGCTATAGATCACATGCCTGATTTAGGATTGGAACTATATAATCTCCATATTCTCCATAGGAAGCAATACACAGAAACTGAATCATGATGGATTTAATTTAGACTATTATACAGATACTCACACATAGTCACTGTGACCTAATAGTAGAGTAATTTATAAGATCAGCAAAATAATTTAGAGCATGACCTCTTGTGTCCTCCAGACTTGGGTGCAGCTTTTGTTCACCTACAAGTTATATAACTTTCCATCCTTCAAACTATTCATTTGTAAAGTCGGGATAGTGATAACATCTACCCCAGTGGGTCAATGCAAAAATACAATCAAATACCACCTGCTAAATACAGTGTCTGGGATATGGTGAGTCCTCAAAAATCTTAATCAACAAAATAGGTGGTGTGATTAAAAAAAAAACTACAGTGAATGTTTACATTTTTAAAAAATTATTACAGTAAAAGACACATGGTCATTAATCCTCCTTAAAATACTCCCTCCTCACTTTGAACAAACTTATCGCATCATTCTTGCCATTTGTGTGTGTATGTGTGTGTGCTGGGGATCGAACTCTGGGCCTTGAGCTTGCAAGGCAAGCGCTCTAACCACTGAGCTAAATCCCCAGCCCTCTTGCCACTTTCTGAAGCAGTTGTGGAAGCTCCCTTTTAGGTCTGTCTTTAGTTGCACTCTCATGGAGTCCTCAATATCCTGAATTCCATCAAAACTTTTAACTTTCACAGTCATTTTGACTGTGGCGTCAGATCAGGTGAATAAGTCGGATGAGGGCCCACGGCGAAGTTTTTATGAGCCTGCCTTTCCCCTGGATGACACACAGCAGAATCCACCATATTTTTTATCACACCTTGTAAAGACACTCACAAAAGAGGACTTCCAGAGCTGCTTCAGACAAGGGCAGGAATGATGGGATAAGTGTGTTCAAAGTGAGGAGGGAGTACTTTGAGAAGAATTAATGGCAATGTGTCTTTTACTATAATAATTTTTAATTTAAACATTCATCACATGCTTCAATCATACATTGTATGTCATTTACAAGACTCCTTGTGAAATATAAGAGGCAAATCATCTGTCCACGATCTTAATGTATGATTTGTAATGCTCAAGCATCCATGGCTGGGTTTCTAGAACTGTGACCCACCCAAAGTGACACACAAAACTTTGTACCCAAAATGACACAGAAAATTTCATAGGAAAGAACACGTGTGATTCTCTCTAGGGAAAAGGAGTACAGCAGTCCCATACCCTTAAAGATACTCACAAAGGCTAAGGACACCTGGTTGATCAATACTTCTTCCTAGAGACGGGGGTTCTAACAGTCCTACCAAGATAGCACAGCTTCCACCTGAAGCTTCTGGCTACTGCCCACCAGCACCCATACCCAAATTTCAGGGTCACTCTGTCCCTCCTGGGCATCCAACAGCCACCTATTTCAGTGGAGCGGAATCCGTCCTCACCTGCCCTACCATTCAATCTCACCAAGTTAGAAAAAACCTAGTCTACAAGATCATAAACCCATAAATACAGACCCATACAGATTAAGAATAGACGTACAATGGTTTCTCAGAGAAAAACGGGGTGCTGTTACCAAAAGAAGTGGGAATATGTGTTGAATTGGATGGCTCTTTGCGAACCTGTGGTTAGTCATCTCGGGACACAGCCTCTGTGTTGGTTTATCAAAAGCACAATAGCAAGCGTTTGCCAATTAAAATGGTGCAGCCCCATCCTGATTCTGCAGCACCATTGCCCAAGTCCAGGTGAAAGACTTCCAAATGGAGGGCTAGTTGCAGCCTTCCCCAGCAGATGAGCCGCACAGACACAGCTTCTCCTACTTAACCTCCGCTCAGTAGCTCTCCACTGTGGTTTTCAAGGCTCATATTAGCCTGTCAGAAGGGAAGGATTAACATGTATTTTGATTTCTGTTGAAAACACGTTGTTTCAGAAATAAAGTTGGCATGGCAGGCATCTTGGTTGATTTAATCTCTGACACAGGAAGCTTATTTATAGCATCACAGCCTTCTAAATGTTTAAAAACTCAAGCATTATAAGCCTGCTGTGCTTTTCCTGCGAAGTATGGAATGGCACTAAATGAATAATGCCACCTGGCCCACCAGCACGGGCAGGATCCAGAATCAAACACAGCTTTCATCTGCTCCTGGTGTGTGTGAGCCTCCCTCTGCTGGGGTTGGGTCCATCCTGCAGGATGGTTCCTGTGCCCCCCGAACACATCCTAGGGATGGGGGTCCTGCAAAGGAGGGGTTCCTCTCTCCCCCGTTTTTGCAGTCTGCCCTCCCACTCTTCCAACCCTTGCCTGATGCTCTCTATGTTGCATCTTGCCCCAAATAATCCTTCTCATTCAGTCCTGTTCCACCAGACATGTCTCAAGAGTATTTTTGAGAAATGGTATTAAAACATTTTCCAAGTCAGAGTGAGCCTCAAACAGTGCCTTCCCCTCCCCAACAATGAAATCTAATTAAAAATAGATATTGATGACAGGGGTGTGTGATAATTTAGGCATTTAAGTCAGCCTCCCTATCACAAGAAAAACTGATTATACTCGAGTGTAAATGTCAGTTATTCTAAGTGTCTATAAGAGAGCCAGGCATGGCATCCCGTTGGGCAGAAGGTTCCAAATGACTACTGCAAGATAAACATTTTATGTGAATTTACAGGCAAGCCAATGGCTTCAACACTATTATCAGAAAGCAGCATGCTTTTGTAGGCCAAAAGGAGGAGGATTTTTTTTAAATCCCAATGTCAGAAGTTATGATTTTGACATTTAGACAGAAAAAAAAAGACTGTATGCACTTTAGATGAAGATAACATCACCTCTTTCTAGAATGGCTGCAAAGACATTTCCATACTAGCACTTTTCTTTTAGAAATACAACATAAAACAGTTAAGAATTTAACTCACCGTTCCTAATCACAAGCCTGATTAAAGGAAAGTTCTCATTAGAGGAAAAAAAGTTCCCAAAGCCAGACTAGGGACCTCTGGAAGCGGCATATGACCACCTTTGTCGGTGACTAATGTTGGGTATTATGACAATGACTACATTTCTGCAGCAGACATAAAGACAGGTGGTCCGAGCAGCACCAGAGCTCATAGAGGGGGAAGTACTGCATGAGGACCAGCACAAAGAATGTATCACCATGGTAACAGAACTCAGACTAACGTCTTGGTCCTGGAGTTAAAACTGGGTTTGAATTAATTCCAAATGTACCAATTGTGTGACCACAGAGCAAGTCATTCTTCCTCATTAAGCCTCAGTTTTCTCGTCTGTTTAACGGTCAATAATAACATTACCTACTCCCTACAGTTGTTGTGAGAGTTAAATGAGATCAGTAATGTTATATAAGATTTTTCTATGTCACTGAAACCATAATGGATGTCAAATCATCCCGTAGGAGATGCTAAGAAATTGTAAAATCAGCTTTAAGTCTTAGTCCATCAGTAACTTGTGGACAGTCTGTCTCCAGATAATATCTTCAACTTCTTCCCTGAACTTCTTCTTCAAAGTGACAAAGATTCCCTACTTGATCAAACTAAAGAGCCTAATTTTAGCAGAAGTCCTACTAAGTCAGTTTAGCCACGATCCTCTACCCTGCATGTATGAGAACTTTCCGTATCTGGTCAGATTCCTCATTGGCTATCCTCACCCACAGGTGAAATCCGATCACCCTAGCCCAGTGATGGTGAACCTTTTAGAGCTTTCAATGACACAAATAGCCCACTGTGGGACACATGCCACAGGTTCACTGCCCTGGCCCCAGCCTGTCTTCAGCAAGGATCCTGTTAGTTGGTTTAGCCAGAATCTCTCCTTTACTTTGAAGTCTCCTTTTCCACCAATATCCACCCCACCATCGCTCCTACACTATAAATTCTCCCTTTCTTGTTTATGTTCAGAGTTGCACCTGATCTCTCTCCCCTACAATCCTACTGGAGTAACCACCTCTCGATAAAGTCTTCCTCACAGTCTTTAGCAAGTTTCTTGAACCATTTTTTATTTAACAGCTACCTTTTCCAAATCCTAGTAATCTCTAGATGTCCCAGGTTGTGTTCCCCACAAGCAGATGCTGAAATGAAAGTTGGCATGCAGAATATTTACAAGAAATCAGTTTGGGTGAGAGAGGTGGGGAGAAGGTTAGATGGGGCAGACAGAGACATGGCAGGGGCCTTCTGTGCCTTTGGGAGAAGTGACCCTCCTTCCGCAGCCCTAAGAAACTAATAGCTGAAACCAGTCTATGGACAGCACCCCCAGCAGCAGGGCACCACGACTTTCCTTGGAAGGGGGTGTGAATGGTGCAGTCTCAATTTCCCTACAGCCTTGAGGGTGTGACTCTGCCTTTTTCTCACACTATGCGTGCTTGAAGCTCACACTACTATGACTGTTAGCTGACTCTCCTTAAGTCTTATTTAAGGATGCACAGAGGACACTCAACCAGCGCCCGGCTCCCCTCTCCTCACTGACTACGCTTTGTTCCCTTTCTTCCTCCTTATCCTTCTCCCTCGACCATTCTTGGTGACTTCAACATCTACTGGGTATGAATTCAACATCCATTACCTTGGCCTCTCGGTTGCTGCATGTCCTCATTTCCAGTTGTGTGTTCCTACACTTCAGCCTATCTGCCATTTGCATCTCACCCTATTCTCCTTCTTTTTGTAACTTATGCTATTACAATATTGTCATTACCTGCTGATTCATTTGTTTCTTTTTTTGTTTGTTTGTTTTGTTTTGTTTTGTTTTTTGATTCATTTGTTTCTTATCTGACCTTCCTCTGCTTTCCTGAGTAGGAACTCCACAAGAGCAGCATCTTTTCTGTTTGGTTTACTGTTTCACCCCCACTAGAATGTGCTTAGCATGTACTAGACATTCTCAATAAGCATTTGATGAATGAATGAATGAATGAACAAGTGAATAAATGAGTGAATGAACCACACTGAGGTGTTCTTCTTGAGGCAATTAAGAACTGAGTGATTCAATGTCAGTGAAAGCTCTGGCCCCTTCAAGCCCTCTTGAATACCCACACCCAATATGCTGAGGAAACCTAATCCGATTTAACCTTTGCCTGGTCCCTCGTATGCAGAGGATGAGACCAGGACAGGGCAGGGGCTTGTCTGAGGTCTCAGGAAAAGAGGCCCCAGTAAGGGCCCAGCAAGTCTCTAGGTCTCTCCACTTGCCCCTGTGTGATCATCTCCACAGCCCGGCGTCAGCTGCCTCACGGGGTCTTGACAATAAGATCACAATCATGTCACCAAATGACATATGGAGAGAGCTGCTCTTCTGAAGAGCTGGCCTCCAAATCTGGCTTTTTAATTGCCAACTCAGTGGCTTTGGGCAGCTGTCTGTCATCAAAAACGGGACGGTGGCCCTCTGTGTGCAGTGCCAGGAGTCTAAGGAGAACTCGAACCACCGAGGCACTTTCGGTGTGGTGGGGTCAGTTGTTGGAGCACCAAAGAAGCAGTGCAGCAAGTCGGCGCTCAACTCCAGGCACTAATCACCCCTCATCATCCTCTTTCCTCCCTGCCTTCCTCCTCTACTTCGCCACACCCCTCCTGAAGTCTCCTGTCCTCTCTGGCTTAACGCTTTAACAGAGACCACTGTACCACAGAGAGGTCCATTCCTAGCTTTGTGGAGGACCGCACCAAGCTCTGGTCACTGAACCACAAGTCAAAGATTAGGATGCAAGTCTTGGCTCTTTTGTTCACTGGCCCACACTCAGGCAAACCTTTTTTGTCTAATTCTTGATTTCCTCCTCCATACGACGAGGGTGATGATTACCCCCCGGGAGGCAGTGATCTTCAGTCCTAGCAGGATATGACTTTGCAGTCTCACAAACCTCAATTCCTGTCCCTGCTGAGCACCCCCTGAAAACCTCAGGAAATGTGCTTCCCTTTCCTGCACCTCAGTGTCCTTATCTGCAAGATGGGCACAACGGTATCTCTCTCCCATGTGGCTGCAAAGATTAACTGAGCCAATTAACATTTCTCAAGTGCTCATACTATGGGAGATGTGCTTTTAAGAGCTTTAGGACTATAAAGGCATTTATAGATGAGAAGGCAGAGGCTCACACAGCTACTGTGCAACTCCTATCCATCTGGATCCAAAGCCTCAGCACACTTTAACCTGTGTTGCCTCCCATGATACCTACAAAGCATTTAGCACAGTGCTCTGCACATATTAAGCACTCAGTAAACACTAGGTGTATCACTACTTTTTCAGGGCTTCTATGAGGATAAATGAAAGATGTCCCTTAGAATATTGTGGAATTGTAGATACAACACAAACAGAAGACAGCAATACAAATGGTATTATTATACTCAGAACACCTGAAATGATAGTTACCCAGCTCTGTCTCCTCGACCATTTGGTCTCCTGGATTTAGGAGACCAAATCCAGCTGGCATCTGCTTTTGTAAACAAAGTATTATTGGAATGCAGTCAGACACGATGTTTATAGGCTGCCCAGAGCTGATTCTGGGCTACAGTGGCAGAGGGCAAGCAGTTTCAACAAAGCTGCACGGCTCCCAAAGACTAAAGGATATTCTACTAGCTCTTTATAGAAAATGTTTCCTGAACCTTGTCTTCAATCATTTATTTTAAACAGAGTTCCTCAGCAGTCAGAAGACTCATTCACTCCATGTTCCAAGGGAAAAAAAAAAATTATCCTGGGAGTGGGAATAATACAACAGCAAAGACAGCAAACGCTTCCTGAGTGCTCCTCCCATACCTGGCAGGAGTGAGGTGTCTAATGTGCATCATCTCCCTCCATCTTCATAACTACCTTGAACAATAAGATAGTTCCCATTTTACAGATGGAGACTGAGGTTCAAGAAGTCAAGCGACTTCCTTAAGGCCATACAGCTGAAAAGGGAGACAGCCATTATTCAAGCCAAGATCCAAACCTCTTGTTCCGAACCCTTTCTTCTCCTGCCTCCTGGTCCTGGAACCAGCTTTCCCCACTTCCCTCCAAGGAGGGAGTAAAGTTTAAGTCATTTCTCTAGTTCAGGGTGACTAATAGATAGCTCTGTTGACTGCAAACAACTACCCATAATCATTTGCCCTCTCTTTTCCCCATTTCTTCCTTTCTTTCCAAAGAGAAAAGGCAGGCCTTAACACACAGACAGGCACACACACAGACACACACACAGACACACACACACACACACACACACACACACACACACGCCCCTTGGTGTTTCATGCCAAGCAGAGATGGATTAAAGCAATGGAACAGATAGGAAATCAATATGTAGACAGGGTTTTTTTTCAAGTTTGCACTTCAAAGTCACTTGGCCAACTATCAAAATGTCAAGGGTGGGTTTTCACCCCTGCCTCCTCCTCCACTTCCTCGCAGGTCACAGTGTGCATTCTATTTTTGTTGGCTGTGCTACTGAAAAGGGAGAATCCATCGGTTTCATTAGCTCTTTGAAAAACGAGGTGGGACTGTGTTGGCCGGGTGACGAGGTCACCAAGAGTCATTTATCATTTTCGATGAGGCATAATGAACTCCTCGAAGTTGGACTCTAATTTAATTGTCTCCTACTTAATTGAGAGTAAAGAAGCCAGTTCTAAGGGATGGACTGAGGTGTTTTCATTGAAACATAGACAGTTCTTATTTGTACTCTGTAGGTGACAGAAAAACTGCTTCCAGTCAATTTCTCTTTCTCTCTCCCTCTGTCTCTCTGTCTCTCTCTCTTTACTTTGTGCCTACTAGAGTCTGATTCTCTTCTACAGAATGATTCATCCCCTTCCACTCAATGACACCACCATCCGCCCAGTTCCCCAGATGCAAAATAAAGAAGCTAACCTTGCACACTCACACCCCAGTGCCTCATCTGCAAGCCCAACAACACCCTATTAGCTCCACCAACCCTGACCCTTCCTCTCCACCCCCAGTTCAAGCTACCACCATTGCTCACTGGACACCTACCAAGCTTGCCAGTGCTCTCTTTGTTTCTATGCTTTACTCCTCCGAAAGTGTTTGTCCAACCAGAAGCCCAAAATGCAGAACTTCAAAATCAGATGACGCCACTTGAATAAATCCTATATTGCTACAGAATAAATTACTCCAAAATTCAGCAACCTTAAGCTAAAGAACATAAACATTTACTGTCTCACACAGTGTCTAAGGATCGGGAACTGGGTATTAGCTGAGTATTTCTGATTCTAAGTGTCTCCTGAGGTTACAGGTAAGAAGCTGGCTGGGCTGCAGTCATCAATAGGCTTGCCTGAGGCCGGAGGACCTTGGGCAAGGTGGCTGACTCACACAGCTATTGGCAGGAGGTCTCAGTTCATCGGCAATCCGCCTCTGTGAATGCTGCTCCACCTCTGTGAATGCTGCTCGAGCGGCTTCACGGTAGGTGTGGGAGCTGGCCTCCTCAGGGTGAAGGAACCAAGAAAGAAACCCCTCTGTCTGTGGGAGCTCCCAGAGTCACGCTTTGCCATTTCAATAACAGCAGTAGGCAGCTCAGTCTACTCCATACAGAAGAGTGTGGGTCCCGTGGAACACCGTGGAGCAAGGATCATTAGGGACCACCTGGGACACCAGCTCTCAGATGACTCCTTCACTCAAAACCCTCCAATCGCTTCTTACTGAAGTTGGACTGAAATCTCCACTCATTTCTAATGTCTTCCAAGCCCTTTGCCATCTTGCCTCCATTTGCCTCCCCAGGAATACCTACATTCCAGCTACTCTGGCCTCCTTTCTGTACCTCAAGCCCATTCTTGTCTCAGGCCTTTTTGGCATGCGCCTCCCTGTCTGGAACGCTGTCCTCCCAGGCTTTCACAGGGACGAGTCCCTACACCGGACCTAGAGGCAAATGCAAGCTCCAGCAAAGCCTGCCTAGCAACCCTACTTAAAGGGTCGCCCTGCCTCTCCCCGTCAGCATGTGCAGGTTCAATAAGAAAACTAATAGCATATGATAGAACATAGTGGCATGTAATAACTGCATGTCATATTTGACTTAAAGTTTATCCTGATCTCATAATTTAATTGGAATGTACTTGGCTATGTAGAACTCAGATGCCTGGCAACCTCCCCTATACCATCCACCCATTACCGTGCACCCAGATCCTGTGCAAAGTCTTCCATAGGCTGCATCTCATGGAATTCTCATCACAGACATCTCTATGAGGTAGGATGTCTTATCTGCACTTCACAAATAAGGAAACAGAGGATTTCCTGGTACTCTACACAAATTAAATAGTGTGAGCCAGAACTCAAACCCTCCTTTAATCGTATCTATACTCTTAACATCACATTATATCATCTCTTTTCATGTTTTAAAGGCATTGTGTGTAGCCTACAGTTATCCCCGGCATTTCTCAAAATAATTTTGTATTAATATAAAAGTTTTCTTAATAAATAGCATTTATTGAACACTTGCTATGCCCCCAGCATGGTGTAGTTCTAGTTGATGAATTGATGTGGGGATTCTGAAAAGCGGGGCATGATTCCAGACACAATGCTATGTGGGCTTGAGAGGCAAAATAAGTAGGAGCAATTTCTCTAACACTTAGTGGAGGGAAACCATGACTGCAGTGAGTAGAAAAAGTTAGGAGGGCACTTAAGGACAGAGGAGAAACTGCACTTGAATTAAGACTTGAAGAATTAGCAGGATCTAAAATACCAGAATGGAGGGGAGGTATTGTAAGCAGAAGGAAATGCCCTTGCAAAAATAAGGCAAGAAATGAAAAAAACAGTGAGCTGACCAGTTTGAATGAAACTGAGGCCACATGCATAAGTGCAAATAAACACAAAAGCTACTGTAAAAATAAAATAATGCATGAGGGCAATTAATGATCAACATGGCAAGTGTCAATAAGTATTTGTTGAGTAGAGGAATGAGACATGATAAGAACTAGGCTTGTCCCAATACCCACCAGCCCTCAAGTAACCTAAATGTAAAATCAAGAAAATTGAATGGTTCGTGAACAGTCCAATCAATCTTCTATTTGGAACATATAAACAAGGTATTCAGATACTTCTAAATTTTCCCTTTTTAGCCAAGTATGTATTAGATGCCTGTAATCCCAACTACTCGGAAGGCTGAAGCAGGAAGATGGCAAGTTTGAGGCCAGCCTGGGCAATTTAGCAAGACTTTCTTTCAAAATAAAAATTTTTAAAGGGCTGAGGATATAATTCAATGGTAGAGCATTTACAAGCATAAGGCCCCAGATTCAGTTCCAGCAACACAAAAATTCCTTCCTAGCACAGTTCAAAAGAACTGAATCCCATCTATATATCCAAAACTATGAGCCGAGTTCAGCAGAGCTGATGTCTAAGCCTGATTCACCCACTTAATGACTGAATGACCTGATGGAGCAAGATACATTTCTAAGTTCACCTGTAAAATATGAGTAATAGTATCATATGTACAGGGCAATTGTGAGAATTAGATAATTGCCATACTTTTAGACACTAAAATATTAGCTTTCTTTTCTTAACCCTGACCTTTTATTCCTTAAAACAGATGGTTCCAACCAGGATGGGAAGGAAAAGAAGAAATGAAGATGGCGGTGGGGGCGACTTCATCACCCAGCACAATGGTCACCTATTATTTTGGCTGCCTAGAATAGCAACTCTCTGCCTGCCCTGGGCTCTGCACCATGCCTCTGTTCTAATCATATTACAGATCTCACCTTCTTGGTGAGAATTACTGCAGGAAAAGCTTATCCTAAACCAAAGTGGGCTAACGACAGCACCCACTGTACCAGCGATGGGCACCTAACACAAACCAGGCCAAGCAGATCTCTCTGGGTGGGATTTCTGATCCCGAAACCACAGAAACTGTTTCACTTCCTCTCTGCTGACAGCCCCTAACTATGGAAGAAGTAGTTCTGCAACAAAGAAACTGTGAACCTTCACCACTAGGTAGAGGCAAAGACTGAAAGAGGCCACCTGAGAAACATTTTAGTCTGTGGTTCCACCTGCTCCAGTGATCCAGCCACCCCACCTTCCCTAATTTGGGAGCCCATCAAGTTCACGTTGGCTCTTTTGCTTGAACGAACATGAGTTGGGTTTCTGTCACAGGCAACCAAAAGAACCCTACACCAGAATGAAGAATGAAATGAGCTGGTCAAGTTTAGAGAACAGTGAAAAGGCCAACTTCACTGGAGTAACAGGTTTATTAAGGAATTGTGAGATCTCTGCTGAATTAGGAGGCAGGCAATGGAGAGGTGCTGAAGGTTTTGAGGATGGAAGCAACATGATAAAATTCAGGGTGGGTGGGCAGGGTGTGGGAGGAGCAGCTATGACAAGTACCAGCAGGTAGAGGCTGGCACCCAAATATGAAGGCTGCCTCCACCTTTGGAATTTCACTTGACAAAGGCTTCATTAGGGAAAGGCTCCATCGACAGTCACATCAATAACTAGATGTGTAATTAACTTAGTTTCCAGCCCCCCCAGGGGTGGCAGTGGGGAAGGCTGAGAATATAAGAGCTCAATATCAGAGTCAAAGCTTTTACGGATGCGTCTTCCTTCAGTGGGTGCCACGCTGACAGCGTGGCTAAATGAGGCTTAATTTGACAATCCCAACAATCCATTGTTAATGATGTGCCGTTGTTGTAATTTGCATTTGGTAAATGCAATTTTTTGGCTGTTTGCTCTCCCCCGGCTTTCTCCTTTGGGTTTGCGGACCCCTGTGTTCTTTGGCGGGCAACTTCCCTTTTCAACACCACAAATACCATTTCTGCTATTGGGACACAACAGTTAAATAATGTGAAATTGCCCTGATGCCAGTGAAATAAAAGTGAGTTTTACAAAACCGAGTTCCTTCCCTGAACATAATAACAGTAAATTTCTAGGGTCCTATAGTGTAATATCCATTAGATTTATTATGTTGCAATTCCCAGTCCCACTAGTTCTGCCTGAGGGTGAGTATATTACATTTCATCACAGTTTCATTTTCTCCTACAGATGAGAAATGGGAATGCGATTGCAGTTATGTAGCATGCATGTGTTAAATCTGATCTCTAATAAAATCAAACACATCACAACTCAAAGCACTTTAGCACAGTGTCGGCAAAATGAAACACCATCTGTCATCATGTAGAGATTGCCTTATTATAACACAAAATCAAACTGCTCAGTGTGAACATTGTTACTTAATAAATGGGTAAATGAAAACTGATAATTATGATCTTATTTATTTTAAATGATTACTTAAAGCCACCAAAAGCACAACATAATTTGTCAATTAGACACACTGGACCCCATAACAGCGTATAGAGCAAACACCCCTCAGTGAAAATGGTAAATAGACTTGGAGAGAAACAAAAGTGAGGGATTGAGAGGAACCTTCACGAACTGTACAGATGAGGGAAGGAGCCCGAAGCTTGGGAAATCGTGGTCAGTTCTGATTAGGTGACTGCAGCTTCGACACCAGAATCGTCTGGTATTTTCACTTGGGGAAAAAAAAAAGTTAACAGTTTCCAGCGTGCTGGAAGACAAAGTGACATGCTGATGGCCCCAAGGAGAGCTAGTGGCCTTGCTTTGGTCCCCAAGTGGCACATCTGAAGCTGTGATGTTGTTTCCAATTGTTGGGGACAGGCAGTATCTAACTTGATTTTAATCTTTCATTTGAATAGAACACTATTCATCTAGGGTAAGTAATTTCTGAAAGTGGATACTAAACGAGGTATAAAATACACAATTTCAGAGAGGAAAATGCAAAGCTGAAGAGAAGATAAAAGCAGTCACTGTTGTGAATCCACCATAGAATAAAGAAGGGCTTTGCTTTTCCCTGCAAAAAAGAAAAAAAAAGGAAAGAAAGTAAATGGAAACATCTAAATGACTCACTGTGATTGTAGATACACCATAATGTCTCTGCCTAATGCTTTTACCTGCAATCCTGATTATCTGGCCTGATGAAATCACAACCATCTCTGGGATCCAACAAGATGCGTCAAGAGTGCGCAAGCCGAAGAAGCTACAGAACCGTGTCCCGTCCCACTATGCAGTTCCATGCGGGGTGCTACATATGGATTAATGATTCTAGACTCTTCCTTTGGCATGACACCTGGGTTTTCAAGTTCTCTTTGACCCCAAGAAGCTGAAAGAAGAATTTATAGATTTCCCCTAGGCTTCCCAGACTTCCCCTGAAATCTGGATATGACATATTATACAACAGGGAATTAAATTAAGTCTGAAAAAAATATAGCATATTGCCGTCTTGCCAGGCTCCTCCCCCAACATTTCAAAGGGTGGTTTTCAGGGAGGGTGTGTCCTAAATGCCATCTCAAATGATTTAGTTATCTAACTTCATGCACATTTTATTACGCAGTGGTTTCAGCTCTAATATTTAACTCCATTAAGCAAACATTTCGGAGCTCTTTCTGTAAGTAGAATAATGAGGTGATTTAAATAGATAAGAAGTTTATGTTTGCAAGTAATTTGCAACTCAGTTACAGAGAGAAAACTTGTAACAAGGAATAGAATGTATGGTAATGAAGGTAAAATTATAGTAAAACCCTTTGCGACCATTTAGAGATGGAAAAGAACATATCCAGTTGAGGTGACACAAAGATGATGAGACAGAAGGTGAGATATGATGGGTAAAATCCCAAGATGACCCTGTGGTATAATAAAGACTTTGTCTGGTTTTGTCCTGCGTTCCTTCCTCAGAGTTCTTAAAATTCCTGGGATATCCTTGGGGAAAGGAATGTCAGTGCTATGCAATGAGGCGACTCTGGTGGGCCTCAGATAGCTTCAGGAAGTGGGCTGGCCACCAGAATGACCAACTACATGATTAGAGGGTTGGAACTTTGGACCAGCCCAGGCCTCCAACGAACAGATGGGGGTTACATACTGAGGTCAATCATTTGATCAGTGATTTAACTATGATTGTGTCATGTAATCCCAAAGAAAACTCTGGACACCAAGGGGAATGGGCACCTGATAAGTTAGTGTGTGGATGGGCCAGGAGTTTGAGGCATTCTTGCTTCCAGGAGAGCAACAGAATGGAGGCTGTATGCTTCCTACCCAACCTCACGCTCTGTGTACCCTTTATAATAAAACTATACTCATGAATATTAGTTTCCTGAGTTTAGTGAGCCATTCTACTGAATTATTGAACTGGAAGTGGGGGGAATGTTATAGGAACCCCCAAATTTAAGCTAGTCAATCAGATGGTGGTCAACATTGGACTTCACTTGCAGATGGCTTTGCTCTTAACTTGTGGAAATTATCTGTTGTGGCCCTGACATAATCAGGTGATCGGCGGGGGCTCTTCCTGGCAAGAGAGTTGGAAGCATCAGGATTCAACAGGAAGGAACATTCTCCACTGCTCATTTCTGAAGATGCAAGGTGCATGTGGCAGAGGAAGCAGCAGCCTCTGGAAGAACAGACCCCAGCTGACAGTTACCATGGCAATGGGGACCTCCATCCTGCAACCTCAAGACTGTAAATCCAGTCATCTCATGTGGACTTGGAAGTGGATCTTGAGCTTAAGACGAGAGCCTGGCTGGTACCTTAATTTCAGGTTTGGGAAACCCTGAGCTGAGAACTAAGCCGTACCATGCCCTGACTGCCACCCTACAAAACTATGAGTTTATAAATAAGCTTGGCTTTAAGCCACTAACTTTGGAGTAATTTGTTACACAGCGAGTAAAAGAAGGACTGGTGATGAATACTGTCATGAACTACACTGTCATTCTTTGTAGCCATATTATTTTGTCTCCCCAGCTTCTCTGATAATCTAAAAGCTTCCCCATTATCACCTCCACTAGTCCAATTATTGTGCTTATAATGGGAGCAGCCATTTTGGGCATGTGATCTTCCCTGAACACAACTGATTCGTCCAAGATGAGACCCAATGGGCCAATTAGAGCCCTTCTCTGGAACTTTTAACTTAAAACTCAGAAGATGGCTAAAAGAGTAAAACAGAAAGTTCAAAAGTTCTTCTATATGGGAGAAGACTGTGCTGTGAGTAGAGAAATGAAGTCAGCACAGAGAGAGAAGGCAGGATAAGAAACATTGCAGCCATAGTTGCACTTTGGTTTTAGTGATTTCTTAGGACCAGATAGAATCCACTATAGGCTCTGAGAGATGACCAAGTACTGCACCTTTCTCAAAAGATTCCTTCTTTGCCTAAGCCAACTCAAGTTGGATTTCTGACTATTGCAATGAAAACAATCCTAACTAATTCTCCAGTAATGGACAAAATTCATTGTTTCTTGATGTATATTAAGTGAAGCCTAAATTCTGCCTGTTGTAGGAAAATGTTGTTCTTCCAGGAAATGTTTTAATGATTACCCCACAGATAGTGTGTCAGACTCCCTGGACACTAATTTACACAAAGCCTTTATTCCATCTTGTAGACGTTGTTTCAACAGGATGCCAAAATCACTAATTTATTTGATCAACTCAGCAAACAACCTATTAATTAGGTTTTTTTTCTAATAAAGAATTTAACCAAAGTTGGTTCATTGAACTGGCCCTGTAGGTAAGCTTTAAACATGTTATTGAAACAAGGATTTCCTTGTATTTAGACACAACCAAAGCATCTCAGGATGAAAAGTCCCAAGGAATGTCAGTGTCCCAGGGACAATTCTTCCTCTACCACTCCCTCATTAGACCAAAACACTGAATGCAACCATTTCTCCTGGACTCTCTCTAGTAAGAAAAGGCATGAACCAGCCTCCCACATTTCCTGTGTGCTCATGTCTACTAAGGTCCAGGAAAAGTCCAAGACAATTTTAGAGAGTGAGAAAACACTGAGTATTTGGAGGCAACTAGGTATTTCAGGTGCAAGAACATTAAGATTGGTTCCTCCTTCTCCTTCTGAGCTCTGCTTTTTCCATGCTGGTGTTACTCTTGCTCAATCTCTCTTTATATGTTGATATAGCTCGGATATGATTTAAGCATCCCTCGACACTTCATGTGTTGAAATTTGTCTCAACTGTAGAGTATTACAGGGTTGGAAACAATTTGACTATGGGACTTAGAGGGGAGGCCTTGGGATAGTGATTAGGATTAGATAATGTCATTAGGGTAGAATGGCTGAATCTCATGACTAAATCCTGGTGTCCTGGTGTCTCTAAAAGAAGAGGGAGAGAGACCAGTCCAACACACACACACGCACGCACACACATACATAAATGCACATTCCCTAGTTATTGCCATGTTGATTGATGCCCTGTGCATCCTCAAGACTCTGCCAGCAAGAAAGTAATTGCCATATTCAAGCCCTCCAGTCTCCACCACTGTGAGCTAAATAAGTATGTTCCTTTACAACGCACCTAGTCTGTGGGCAACAGGAAAGAGACTAATACACATGGTCACACCAGAAGTTCCAGATCAACATTTTTAGGACTCCAAATCAGGCAAAGATTTTCTTTCTTTCTGACTGTTCCACAAAAGTGTACAAGTGCAATATCACTGGACAAATCTGGGTCATGTGTTCACCCCAAAGCACAGTGGCCAGGCTTAGCTAACTGGGTGAGTCTTATGAGGACTCCTGCAGCAGGGCCTGGGATCACTTTACTCTAAGAAGTGAGGTGGAAAAGCCGGTTCTCCAAAGAAAATCAGAGATGTGACCCAAGTAGAAATGACTTGTAAGTTGGCAAAAATAACGGACATCTATTACCATATTCTTGCCTGATTCAGGCCTCCGTAAAAACTCTCTCTCTCCCCACCTGGAGCCATTTAACCTGCAGCTGTGACCTCAACTGCCACACTCCTGACTCCAGGCGAAGGGCATTTGAGCAGCCGCGGTCCATCATCATTCTGAAATTCAGCTTCTAGTCTCTCTTGCCAGTCTCCCATCTCCGACCTCACCTTAGACCCAGGAGCCTCCTCTTGTTCCCAAGGCCTTCTTGTCTTGGCCAGCTGCCTTGGGTACCCTCATTTACACTAAGCATAGCCTGGCCTTGTCTTCCTTTAGAGAATTTTATCCCAGAGACTAGCTTGGAACACAGTCCATGTCTGACCATGTATGAAGAGATACCAGTGATAACAGCATGCATGTTATATGTTCCTGAATTTTTGGCCACTGTGTTCCACTTATCTAATGGGACTCTTCTCTCACTCTGTCCTGAACTTCCAAAGTTCCCTAATCCAATTACCACCTGTCCTCCACAGCGTAAGGTCTTATTCACAGGTGTGTCTAATTTTTTAAATGCCTGTGGGGGAGGTAAATTTCTAGCTCTCCCCATTTTTAAGAACACCCTAATTTTCCTCCTAGGAACACACCCCGTGCCATCCTCTGTTTGTTTTCACTCTTAATCTTCCCCCTAGTTTATTCTGTTTTTCAGGAGCATTGATCTCGGCAACCTGCAATTTCAAGGTCCCTGCAACAGCTGGTTTACTAAGTAGATTAAGCCAATGAGAGGTGATGGTGGGAGACTGAGGGTGGAAAGATAGAAGCCAGGTTGTGTGTGTGTCCCTCTTTCTCTCTCTCCCTCCATATCTCTCTCTCATCTCTGTCTCTCTCTCTCCCTCTGTCTCTCTCTCTCATCTCTGTCTCTCTCTCTATCTGTCTCTAGCAGTGGCTGCAAGTCCTCCCAGGCTCCGCTGTGGCTTCTGCCTCCACCAGGCACGCTTGGCCCCTGAGCTCTGAAACAACCTCCTCTCCCACTGTGGCCCTCCAACAAGTGGCATGAGCAACGTCCTGCTGCTCTTAATCTGAGGGCTACTTCCCCATCCCCATATGGTTTCTCTGCTCTGTCATCACCTGTGGAACCAGTTTCCTGCATTACATTTTCTCTGTCTTAAAGTGATCTCAGTATTCATGGTTGGGCCCTGACTCATACTAGCCTTTCCCCGTGCTCAGTCCATTTGCTTCCAGTAGAGTTGACTCCACTGGATGCAATGGTGAACATGTGACTTAAACTGGCCAATCAGAAAATACCATTGCCATGGTGACTGGTGACTGGTTCAGGGATCTGCACATAACATGATCAGAGCCAATGATAAACAGTATCAGGCACAGCATCAAGAATTAGACTAGGATTTGAGATGAAGAGAGGGAGGAAGGAAAATTGGGAAGGAAGGAGGGAGAGACAGAGAGATTCCTTTTCTCATCTTGCATCTGTAAAGATGCAAGAAGCCTGTATCTACTGGCATAATCTTGCCACCTCATGGAGAGAGCCCCAGCTGACAATGAAGTCGATACAGATGATAACAGTCAGGAGATAGAGGAAAACTAGAACTTGATAATATCTAGAGACTGATACCTTGAGATCCTTGAGTCTGAAAACAAAAGAAACTACCCTAAGTAGGAGAGAGAAAGCTATACCTATATCACTATATCATCTGTACCCATCATTTACCTACTTACCTGTAATCTTTTTAAAGATGAAAAAACCAGTCAAACTTAGATTGAGGGGCTCAAGTAATGTGATCAGGGCAAGGTCTCCCCACTCCTTTCACCCCTCTCTTGACTCTGATTGGCTTAGTTTGATTTCTGCACCCAGTTCTAAGCCACCAGCTAAGGACATATAATACTTCATTTCCCTGTCCTGGACACAGGTCTAACCTACCTTCTGGAGGATGAGAGAAGAAGTCGGCACCACAGAGTCCACACAAAAGAGCTCATGAGGAGAAGGGGCTCCCAGAAAGTGTCTAAACCAAAGAAAGAGGAAAGGGGTAAAAAGAGGCAACAACACTCCCTGACTCCATTTAAAACTTTTATTTTGTAGACAGAAAAACAGAAGCCTAGAGAGGAGACATGACTGGCCCCAGGCCACACAGCTCAAAACCACTTGTCTATGTCAAGCAGAGACCTCTGAGCCTCTTTCCATGACAGCACACCTGCCCTTCAAGTTATCCCTGGAAGATTCCCAAACTTTCTCTGTTCACAGCACCCTTGGGGCCTCAGTTATTGTTCATGGCACCTCTGCACAAAAGAAATATATAAAGTTCCATTTATTTAGTAGTTAGCTCCAATCAAGTGTGTATTTACATTCTAACAACTTAGTAATCATTTTTTAAAAATACAGATAAGTTTAAAGAAAAAAATTGTATTGCATTCCTTAATACCCACTACTACTTATTAATGGAGGCAGACATTCATGAGACACTGCCCAGCTTCCCAAACTTGGAATCAGACTGGATACCACCACCCTCATTTCCTGTTCCACAGTGATGTTTACAAACTTCTTGCTCTTGATCACGGGACTGCCAAAACACATCAAACAAGCAAACAAACAAACAAACAAACAAAACAACCCACGAAAATATGACATCACAGAAAGGGATGTAATGTTCTATTAACTATTTCAAGCCAGTAGTCTATACAGCGCCTGGTGCGATGCCAACCATCACTGGTTTCCTTTAGACCTGTTAAAGAACCCACAGTCTCCAGTCTCCCTGTGAGTTAGCTGCTGTGCTTTGGTGTGCCTTGGTGCAAGATTTGAGAACTGGGGCCTTCTGCTAAAGGTGCATGGACTCCGTCTCCCCTCCCCACCCTAGCAGTGAGAAAGACCTGTGCGCAGAATGCAAATCCTGCTAGATTTGGCCAGATTTGGGATAATTCCAGTGCTGTCTGAGCAGAAATGCCCTCCCTGAGATCCTCGTTCACCGATGAAAAACAGCAATGCCACTCCCAATTCCGAAGGATCAGGGTAGCCAACGCTGGCCTCTTTCTAAAGACAATGGGACCAGATGTCTACTGTCCCCAAAGATCACTTGGTGCTATTTATTTTATTTCAGATGTTTGCTTCTCCTTGATTTAGTTTCCTTTTCATTTTGCAGCTCTGGCCTGTAATCTCATGACAAACAAAGCACTTGCATTATAAATTCCTTCAGAAACCAAAAAGAAAGCCCATTTGAAAATTCCATTTTTTTTCTGCAAAATCAGAACTGATGCTGCTTATTTTCTCTTCCTCTTGTCCACTGACCTGGAAGTAGAGAGTCCTGCATTTTTCAGCCTGGCTGTGCTATCCCCTCGCTGTGTGTGTTTGGGTAAACATCCCCACCTGCCACCTGTTTTTCTCACTTGTTAAAAAAATAAATGGTCGAGGGCAAAGTTTGAAGTTTTTACCAACCAGCAAATTTTCTAATGCTTTAGCGAACAACCTAAGATTGCCACTGTTTAATTTTGCCAAAGACACACAAAAAGCAACTACCATCTACTATCACCATTATTTAATAGTATAAAGGTCATTTTACCATCAAAAATTTAGAAGGAAAATATCCTCCAGTGCCTTCATTTTAAAAGTTTTTGGTTTTTTTTTTTAATTGGAAAAACCCACTGCTCATCCTTTTCTGCACTTTACTTTTGACTGATAAAACTTCCTCACAGATCAGCACAAGCTGCAAATGCACTTGGCACGAACTCAACATCCCTCCCAGCTCTGCCTCTGCGGACAGAGGGCCACTGGCCGACTTCACTCTCTGAGCTCAGTACCTCCACCAGATCAGCAGGCACAGTGAAACCCGCTCTTAATTCCCAGGGTTGTTGCGAACGTGAAATGAAAAAAAAGATGTGATCCGCTTTAAAAAAGGAAAGAGGAAAGATGAATGATTGATTGATCCATCGATCGATTGATTGATTGGGGCCTGGCACCATATTTTTTATCTTCCACCCAGAATCAAGGTTACAACCGTGGATCTCCAACTTTTCTCCAACTCTCTGTCCTTGACTAGTTTAATTTCGACCCTGAACATTAGTTTAACAAAGTGCTTCCATGTTTATTATATTGGATTAGCAAATTATAAGCTATCATATGAGGTTTTCAAGAACCCCCAGACAAATGGGCTGCACACAGGGAACCCTCATATACACACCATATGGGCTTCATTTATTAAAGCTTCGGACCCAGAGCTTGGGGAGAGCCAACCTCTTTACAGAGAGACTCCTGAGGATTGGTTGCTAGGAAGCTACAAAAGCTAGTGTTTTTAATGAGATTTAAAGTATCATAAATTATATATTATTTTCTGCACTTAGGACATTCATAGCTCTTTGGTTTATTTTGTATTTCATTTTGCATTGGTGACATATAATCCCTTTACATACAAAATGCCTTGCATAAGAATTCCCTCAGAAATCAGAGCAAAATTACATTTCAAAATTATTTTTCTTTCTTCCCTAAAATAAAAGTTCACATTGCTTTGTCTCCTTCTGTGTGTCCAAGACAGGCAATGGCTAAGAATTTATTTTCCCCAGCTTAAAAAAAAATTAATCCCAGCCTTTCCCAATAATAATTACTCCAGTGAATACTGCGAGTTGAGTCTGGAACTGCTGTTAATAAGAATTCTCATAATTTCATTTTCTGATGAGAGTTAATGTGGGTTCTGCGGGCTTAATTCCGCACACAATTACGGAGGCAGTATTTAAAAAGC
Source organism: Hystrix cristata (assembly GCA_004026905.1). NCBI lineage: Eukaryota > Metazoa > Chordata > Mammalia > Rodentia > Hystricidae > Hystrix > Hystrix cristata. The sequence continues at coordinate 49,002 of PVJO010005566.1, read as the reverse complement.
CTGTTTAGTCACCACCCTTCCCCAACTCTCTTCAGTTTTCAACATTAAATAAAGAGGCAGCCATTCCACAAAAGAAATTCAAAAACTATTTGGTTTAACTGCCCATCTTTAAGGAGGCGAGTCATTATGCAAATGCAGTGCCCAGAATTGGCTGGTGGAGGCAGCTCTGTCTGATCTACATAAGAAAAGACAGTCGCAAAGGGCCACCGGCACATTTCTGCTGAAAGTGGCCACCGATAAGACAAATTAAGGTGGTGGTTTTCGAATAAGAAATTGTTTTGATCAGTGACCCTTTGTGAAATGAGATTTTAACATCTTTGGGAAATGATGGTCCCAGTACAGCATAAGCTTCTGAGTTCCCTCCCCTGGGTGACTCTTTCTGCCATCCTGTGACTTCCCACAAGTGTTTAAGGGACAAGGGGCTGCTCTGGGGAACATCTCAGAGACTTCATTTAATACTCTCTATTTTTTTTTTCACTTTTAACAAAAACCAAGGTTTCTAACAGGATGCCATTAGTCAAGTTGGGCAACAGTTTTAGGAACATTTTATAAACTGAGATGTGGGAGAGTCCTCAAGACAACAAAGAGTGCAGGTGTATCAGTAGTTGAGCAGAACTGTTGGTCCTACACTCTTCTTAAAATGTTGAAAGTCATTCTACTCCTCAATTCACACGAGCTCAGTTACCTAGTGGCTCCCGTGGCCTTTTTTACAAGCTTTGCCTATTTCAGGCTTCCAGTAATGCTTTGGGTTGGGGTGAACTGGATTTGGCTTGGCTTTGGGTTAGGCTGGGTTGGGTTTGATTGGGTTTGGTTTGATTTGCTGGCTGGTCTGGCGGCACTGAGTATTACACTCAGGGAGGACTGAACTACGTCCGCAATCCTTTTTATTTTTCCTTTTGAGAGAGGGCCTCACTAGCCAGCCTCGAATTTGTTATCTTCCTACCTCAGGCTTCCAGAGTGCTGGGATTACAAGCCTGTGACACACATGGGCCCATCTCCACTTCCAATGGCTTGCTGTCTACTAGAGTCAGTCTAGCCCTCACATGGCTGCTTGCTGACCAATCAGAAACCTGGGGTTCACTTAGCATCCGGGTCCCACTTTCCCTGTTCTCTCCTAAACCAAAATGCATTTTCTGATCGCATGTTGCTTCATTAGGCCTTGTTGAAGTGGGACTGTTGGTAACCTTGTCAACTTATGAACTATGTCCTTTAGCTTTAATTTCAAGAAAAACAGGAGGGGGTGGAAGGAGGACATTGAGAGATGGGAACAAGTAGCAAAATGGGAAAAGTAAAAACTTGCTGGCAGATTGAAAAGAACATCTTACTTATACAGGAAAATATTTTATGCATCTACGTGTGCATTTTGGTTGAGATATATTTCAACTTAGGCACATTTCACCCTTTTGTACTTAAATTTCCTGATTTGTAAATGAAAAAGTTGATTCTGAGGTCCCTTCCAAGGCTCATATATTGAGTCATCTACAATATCTAATTCATCCTGGAGATAAAATAAGAATAAAGAATCATAAGGATAAGTGAACTAAATAAATCTTAATCCTACTACTCAGCAATACTAAAGCTGTAAGAGTGCTTGGAGATCTTCCAAAATGTCCTTATGTATGAATTATTTGAAAAAACATCCCACGTAGGAAGCAAATGGTGGAGAACTTCTGATCAATTTCAATGCCTCAGAGAAGAAACAGGAGGCTGGGGCAATGAGCTGGGAGGAGGCAAAGCTAGGATGGGAACCTCTAAGTCTTAGGTCTGTACAGAGCACCTTCTACCAGAATACGTAGTACAGTATCAGTAATTTGTGATAATTCCCTGTTTGGCCCCTAAATCGTTTGATCATTCATTACAATTTGCCTGGGATCTTCCAGGTTTATGGCTCACATCTCTGGATAATTATTGATAACATCCCATTTGCTCTTGAACATGTTCTAAATTCAACAGTAACTTTGTGTGGTCATGTCACCTACATTTGAACCCAGTCCTTGCCCTTTTCTCAGCCTCACAATCTCTCTCTTTGTGACACAGCTTGACCCAGACTTCCTATCTGACTTCTGCTTTTCATCAGAGCAAGGACTGAGCCTAAAAGCTACTAGTCAATATTCACTCATGGACTGACTTTGTCTCTCATTCTCACTCAAGGTCTGGAGGCATAAACTGGGATTTGGGTGCCCAGCTGAGGAACCCTACTTTTCAACAAATCACAATATACCATGCAGAGAAAGGCCTGATCTGTATAACAGAAGGTCCCATCACTACATGGTATAATAACCTCTTTCTTCCTGAAAGGAAGAATATTGTACATATAAAACAACACGTGTCCCCACGAGGCACCTACTTTCATTCATATATTTGACAATTATTGTGTGTCCATGTCCATGTTAGAGAAACACAGAGTACCTAGGCATCATCTGGGTTCCAAGGAAGTTCACAGTTAAGTTGAAGGGTAGGGACAGAGACGCAGGCTTTTCAACTCGCCCACTCATTCTATCATATTTAATCTCCTCCCAACAACCTGCCATGGAGTAGGCACTGAAAAAGATTTGTTGAATACATCCCTATCTATAGCAATGCATTAGTTAATATTGCCTTGTTCTCTAGTTGTGCTGAGTATCTACATCTTACCTCCCAAAACATAGACATATATTATTTTAGCATGGCAGACTAGAGAGGCACAATCCTGTAGCAGTTAAATTGGGTGCAGAGGCAGAATTTCTGGGTTTGAATCTTGGCTCTGCACCTTGTTAGTTGCACCATTTGGGGCAATATACCGTACCCCTCTGTACCTCAATTTCTGAATCTGAAAACGAGGATAATAGCAGCTACCTCATAGTGTCGTTAACAGGATTAATGTGCACTCCTTGGGACACGCACTAAGGAATTAAAGTCAACATACTATAAGGAAATCTGCATACCCATGTTTCCTGCGGCGCAATTTACAACAGCCAAGACATGGACTCAGCCTAGGTACCCATCAACAGATAAATCAATAAAGGATGGAAACGGAGATCATCATGTTAAACAAAATAAGCCAGACTCAGAAAGACAAGTATCACAGGTCCTCCATTACATGGAATCCAAAATACTGACCTGAAAGTAGAAGGAAGACGATTATTAGACAAGAGGAAGGGAATAAGGGGGAGGAGAAAGGGAGCAAGGGAGGGTAATAGGGGTGGAAAAAAAGAGTTGTTAATTAAATTACTAAGCAATCATTAGGCTGATATGAATATATTGGAGTTAAAATGTGTCCTCTGAGCTCTGTTAAGCAAAATAGGTTGTAAAACAGTGTCTACGGCATTGCCAATGTTTTATTTTCAAAAATGCATTAATGTACAGAGATACCAAGAAATCGTCTAGAATGATGTTCACTTAACTGCTTTAATCTGTCTCTAGGAGTGAGATTCTGAGCACATTTTTCTTTTTGTTTAAGAGTATTTTTTGATGTGCTATTATACACTGTTTCTAAACAGGGGAAATAAAGATTTGCTACAAGTGTGTGAGGTGATGGATATGTTAATTAGCTTGATTGTAGTAATCATTTCGCAGTATATATGTATCTCAAAATATGATGATGTACATCTTAAATATATATGATTTTATTTGTCGATTATACTTAATTTAAAAAAGAAAAGAACCCTAAAAAGAGGATTAATGAATTAATATATGCTAAACAGTGCCAAGCGACAGTGTGGTACTATTCGGTGATAAATGTTTAACAGTCAGCTCTCTGGTAATAAAGGGGGAAAGCTCTGATGTGAAGCATTTGTGATTTCAATGGCATAAATGTCCCTGCCACCAATAAGTTACTGAAGGCGGAGGTGGGAAGAGTTGCACACGGTTCAGGACAGCACCCCGCTGACTTATACCTAGCAGGACAATGTATTTTCGTTTTCTTAACTGTATTACACATGAGTTCGCTCTATTAATCAATGTTTTTTTTTTCTATTTTTGCTCTCCTTGTATTTAACAGGATGGTGAAGCCATGGAATCAATATTCCAAACAATTATACAGACAAACTGACTACACTCACCAAGCTGGCTGCGCACTGAGCGAGGAGGGCAGCCCCTCCACAGCACTGTCCACCTCACAGTGCTGTCGGGCTCCCTTAGAACCATCATCATAACGCTATGTTGACGTCAGCAAGCTCTCGTGGTATCTGCACAGCCAAGTTTACTGCAGCACCATTCACAGAACCAGCCCAGGTGACTATCAATAGACACATAGATAAGGAAATTGTATATATATTAAAATATAAATTTTTTTCAGCCATAGAAAAGAATGAAATGATGTCATTCGCAGAAAAATAGATAGAACTGGAGATCACCATGTTAAGTGAAATAATCCACACTCAGAAACAGTGCGAAGGCCGGGCATGGTGGCGCATGCTTGTAGTCCCAGCACTCTGGAGGCTGAGGCAGGAGGATCACTGCAAGTTTGAGGGTAGCGTAGGCTACATAGTGAGCTCTAGGCCAGCCTGAACTACATGGTGAGACCCTGTCGAAAGAAAAGAAGGAAAGAAAGGAAGGAAAGAAAGGAAGGAAAGAAAGGAAGGAAGGAAAGAAAGGAAGGAAGGAAAGAAAGGAAAGAAAGGAAGGAAAGAAAGGAAAGAAAGGAAGAAAGAAAGAAAGAAAGAAAGAAAGAAAGAAAGAAAGAAAGAAAGAAAGAAAGAAGGAAAGAAGGAAAGAAGGAAAGAAGGAAAGAAGGAAAGAAAGAAAGAAAGAAAGGGTGCCAAGAACTGTGCCTGGTGCTTGAAATGTACAATTCTATTTTACCCTCACAACAACTTCTTGAAATTGTTATTATAACCCTTAATTTACAGATAAGGAAACTGAGGCTCAGAAAAGTCAATAATAGGCTCTCATCCACCTCTACTAAGTGACAGAGTCAGGATTCAATCCACATCTGTGTGGTGACAAAGCTCCTACCTTAAACCACTGCACTTAACTGCCAGGACTCTTTAAAAGTGCTAGTGTCATTTTAATACTGATTATTGGTAGGAAATACGTCATACTGTGTCAGAGAATGGGCCCTGGAGCCAGACCAGGTTCACATACAACTCTGCATCCTACCAACCTCTGGCAAGTCACTTGACCTCTCTGCCTCAGTTCTTCATTTATGAAAAGGAGACAATCACAGTACCTGCATTACAGGGTCATTACAAAAATTACATGAGTACTATGTATAAAATGTTTAGAATAGCATCTGGCACATAGCAAGTTCTGTATATGTGTTGATCAGCTGCAAATAAAGTTCTTTTGGATGAGGTCAGAGTTTACCTGGGTTTCAAGAGGGAAAGAGTGTGAAACCAACTTTTAAGTACAATAGCCAAGCTGCCTAATTCACTCTCTGGAAAAGATCCAGGCAGATGAAATCAAGCAACTTTGGGATCAAATACAGACAAATACCAGGTCTGGCTTTCCTGGCACACATGCGCTCTGCACACTGATTTCCAATTAAACAGCTCTGCAGAGACCACAATCCTAACAGGTAAAGGACAGCTAACATTTTTCTAAGCAAGTTCTTCAAAGGTGGCTATTAATGTCCCTCAGAGGGCACAGGATGGAAAGAAAACAGGGTCTTTTATATGGTGATAAACGCATGACTTAAGCTGCTCTCCTTCAATTACAGAAAACGCAGACTCCACTCAGGTAACCAACTCCAAACAGGGTCCCTGTTTTAGTACATTTCCTGCTGCTGTGACAGAATATTACAGACCAGGAACTTTTTAAACAACAGAAATGTATTCAGCTCACAGTTTTGGAAGCTGAGACGTCCACACCATCAAGGGGCCACGTCTGCCAAGGGCCTTCTCGCTACATCATAGCGTGAAGACATCGTGTGAAGAGAAAGAACAGGACAGGGCCTGACTCATTTTATACCAAACCTGCTGTCACGATATTGAACCCACCAGTGAGAAGGACATTAATCAGCTCAGGACAGCAGAGGCCTCATGACTTCATTGCCTCTGAAAGCCCGCCTCTCAGCACTGTTGCACTGGGGATTAAATTTCTAACTCGTGGATTTCAGGGGACACATTCAAACCACAGCATCTCCCTAGGCCTGGCTATCCCTCATAGCCCTCCAAATAATTAAACACTTCTGTTGAAAGGCAAAAGCTTTTGAAAAATCCAATAATGATGTAGAACGAGGTGAGATTACAGTACCTGTCAAATGGATGGTTTTCCAAAGCTATTTAAATACTTTTCATCATATTCATCCTTCTTTTTCAAAAACATTTACCTAAAGGTGCTGACAACAATGCGGCTTGGGAGGGACCCAAATACACCCCAAAGAATAACTGTGCATAAAACTGACAGCACCTCCCACATCCCTTACCCACCCATGTATCAGTTTAATCCATCACCCCCAGTATTGTCCTTGTCGTTCTTGACAATAAACTCTGTATCATTAGGTATTACCTCTTCTGTGGAGAAAGTTATAATAGAATCTAACTAACAATTTATAAAAAGATCATGATAAATGATACCGTTGGGATGTAATAGTCAAAAGGAAATCCTATAGGATAAATGGCCTATTTTCTTCGATGAATAGATAAGAAGGAGGGGAGAGTTAGGGGGAGCTCTCCACAATAAATATAATCATTATACACTGCAAACATATGCTAATAACAATTTTAAAATAAATATAAAAGAGACTTCAGAGCCAAAACAGTGAAACATACTGTGTAGAATTTGTTTTGATCCTGATTTGAGCAAACTACCTACAGAAAGCTTTTGAGACCTTTGGACACTGATTGACTATTTGGTGACACTAAAGAATTGAGGTTAATTTTAGGTATACTAGAGATAATTTGTGTATGTTTTTTAAAAGTTATTGTCTCTTAGAAATACCTAGCTCAGTATTAATGGATGAAATAATAGACTATCTTATGTTGGCTTTAAAGCATGCCAGGCAGCACAGGGTACAGGTAGGGGAATCAGAATTGATGAAACTAAAATGACTGCACATTGATGGTTGTGGGGTAATAAATGCATGAAGGTTCATTATACTAGTTTCTCTACCTTATATATATTTAAAGATTTCCATAATCATAGTTCTTTCCAACTTTCTGAATCAGAAATATAAATGTCCTTTCTGACTCTTTACATTCCTCTTCCAACCCACATAGTCGCCAGAATTGGTCTCTTCTACATACTATAAAGTGTCTTCTCCTCTCCACTTAACAGCACCTTAGTCAAACTTCATTGCTCTTCACTGCATTCCTGCAATAGTCTCCAAACTGTCCCCAGTCTCAAAGCTCCTAATCCATCACCTTGTCACCTACCAGAGTAATCTTTCTAAAATTCAAATCTAATCACCTCACTCTCCTAATTACTACCCTTCACCTACCAATAAGTATCCACCTATGACCTCCAAGGCCCCTCATGATCTTTCCCCCACCTACCACCCATCCTCCTCCTCCCATCTTGCTTCTAAGCCTGATAGGTTCTAGTGACGTCAGGCTACCCGTCATTCATTTGGCAAGAATTTATTGGGCCCCTATCATAAGAAGAACACTATGCTAAGCTTGGGGAACACAATGGCAAGCACCACAATAGAATCTACCCCTAAAACTTCCACAATAGGAGCAGAGACAGATAATACATAAACAAATGATAGATGGGGATAAATGTAGATACATTCACCTGCAATCCCCAGAATTTGCTGTGCTCTTAATCTTCTCCGCCTTTCCATTTGCAGGAGCTTTTCCGAGAAAGCCCTTCCACAATCATTCCCCTTGCATCTGCCATTTACTGGCCCATCCAGTCACCCTTTAAGGTTCATCCCATTTCTCCCTCAGGAAAACTTTCTCTGCTGCCTTCACACTTGGTTTTTCACCACTTTATCACAAACATCTTACATTTTCCCTAGGCCAAGGAAGTATTTAGGAGACATTTAATGAAAGAACAAATGAATGAATGGATTCATGGGTGGATTTCTGCCTTTTCTAAATGGGCTTTCTCGGGGTTTTGAGTTACGTGTGTTGAGAAATGAGATTACATCTGGCCATTATTCTGTATCCTGAAGCATTTGGGATTATGATGTACACTTTGTTAACCAGTCATTGAAAATAGATATTCACTTAAAACAAAAATTTCCTTAAGTGTTTCCAGTGAATTTGTGCTACATGTAGAAAGGCTGCCTCCATGAAATATGTTGAGTCAAACGAAAGTCATACAGAGTTGTTCCTTTTTTTTTAATTTCTCAAAATCTATAAAATGCTAACTTGCATTATAACCCTCAAGGATGAAACTTTATCTAATTTTCTAAAACATGTCTGCTCAACAGAGCCTGCGTCCTCAGCATTATTCAGTAGACTAACGTCTGGAAGAGCATCTCTTGGGAAGCATCGGTCTACCTGTCGCCATGGTCTATTTGACACCCTTCCTATAAAAGGATAAACAGGGCTCTGCCACAGAAGCTGTGTGACAGCAGGAAAACACAAAAGCTCTCTGTTCCCTTGCCTCCTCGTCTGCCCGCCTATAATGCATGTCTGCATTAGCAGAATGAAAAGTACTTATAAAAAGGGGCACGAAGGCTTCACTTTCCAGCTTTCTCCCTTTCTGTCTTTATCGCTCAATCTATACAGTATGCGTAACAATGCCCTAGTAATTGAGAAAACGGCATATCAATCAATGCTTGTTAAAACACACACACCAAAATGAAAACCTCAAAAGACAAAAATCAGTAGCAGCGAAGGCTGCTTCTTGGCTATGTGAGAAATGAAATAAGAGTAGACAATATGCCATTTGGGAGAAGAGAGTTTCTTCAGACACAATGGTTTACATTGTTCTCTAAAACACAAAGAATGCAATAAAATACACGTGAATGTGTGATTTTACGCATCTATATGGAGGGAGACCCATCTTACTATCGCGTGAGAAAATAAAATTGACAAGGGTTTTCTTTTCACTCTGCGTCTCCGTAGCTTAGTTGATGACTAATCTTACAGATTAAATCCGATCACTGGATTATTGATATTAATTCTCTCTTCGGGTTGACAGCTGTAGGATGGAAATGTCATAGGAAACACACTGAAATCAACTGAGCCCAATTAAGTAGGCAGAACCTGAGCCAACACAGAGAAAATACATCAATCACAGCTCACAATTTTATTTCTAAGTCAGAATAGTTTTAAAACCTAGGAGTATAAGTTTAAAACATTATATTAATGACAATGTTATTCTGCAAGATGATTTACATGATGAGTTAATCTTTATTCCATTCTTTTAAACCTAATCTACCAAACAAGTAGTGAAAATTTTCTTAAGCTCTTTTAAAGCACAATTTGACCAAGAAATGTTGAGGGATGGAGGAGAATTTATCATCTTCAGTATTTTAAGCCCTGCTTTTAGTTAAAGCTTTTAGTTAAACAAGGACAAGTCTAAGCTGGCAATTTGCAAATAGGCTCATTTCTGCACCCGTTCATTAATGTGCTGATTAGAATCATAATGTAGAGATGGGGGCATCTTAAAGTCAACTCATTTATGGAAATGCTCATAAATTTAGCAAATCATTGTTCAAAGAGAAACAGTCCATGATTATAGAATGTTGAAACTGAGATTGATTTTCAGCAATAGGGTATGAAAGAGCATACAAGCTTCTTGTAATCCAGACTGAAGTGATAAAAGCTAAAATCAGATGAAGGGAAAGATACTCCGTATTGGGAAATGGCAGGACTGACAGATACCAGTAAGACTGGTCAGCATCCCAGTGCAGAAAGCAGAGGGCAGGAGGGGAGTGTAGAGGATGAGAAAAGGAAGGAATTGTCGCTGCACTTGGAAGCGATAGGGGGACCCATGAGTTGATCCTTGTTGAAATTAGGTAAATGATACCTAGGGGATTACTACTTTTATATTTGATTGAAACTTTCCACAATAAGAACTCATTTTTTTTTTACCTCTAGCTGCAGATGTACTCATTTGAAGTGAATCAAAAGGAAACAAAAGCAAATCAAGAACTATGAAAAATATTTTGACTATAAACAGGAAGAAATAGAAATAAAGACTGCATAAAGAATATTTAACAGAAGGAGGACTGAGAATGATTGCAGGTGTGTTTTACTGGAGAATGCATCTGTTCAATTTCAAGAAATTGAAATTGAACAAATTATTGAAGAACATTCAATATCTGAAGGAATTATGAGAAAAAGTTACAGGCAAAAGAGACACATTTACACATCCCCTGGATAAAAATTATAAGAAGCATTTAAATAAAAAGTCTCAAAAGAGAAGATACATAAACTCTCACATGTGAAAGGGGGACTTGCAAAAGCATAAAGAATCTTGCAAAGTTTCAAGAATTTCTTTCCTCCCTAGGACAGAAAGCATCCCGCACAGGCCAGCTAGCCACCCTGCCTTTTTCACACCCTGCACTTCTAATACTTCCCTCAGCATGCCTTATAACTGGTACTAGGACTGGGCAGGGATAGGCGATATGTGGTTCCAGGTTCTGCCTCAGTGGGCACAGCTAGAAGCAGACCAGGTGCATACTTGTGTTGCTTTTAGCCTTTAAAGCTTTTACCATTGATTTTTTTTTTTTTATCCTGAGGACTCAGAGCTATATTCATTGTAATTGGCATCTAGTAGATTCTCAATAAATATTTATTGACTGAATAATGGAACAAATGAGTGGATAAATGAGAATGCATGAATGGGTCACAGAGCTTCCCCTGCACAACATCATTTCCACTAGATATCTGGGTCGTATGAGCTGTCGGACTACATTCATTTCCATCTCAGTTTTGAATGAACACATTAGGAGAATAAGGGGGTTCAGAGTCACCCTCAATTCTTTCCTGTTCCTCACGCTCCTGTCAAACCCTGTCCCTCATCTCTCCTTTAAATGCAACGACCTAGTTACATCGGTAATTTTATTTAACACCTTTTGGGGACCCAGGACTTTTCATGACCTGCTAATAATAAAAAACTAGCCTGGAATACAGAAAACAAACAGTGATCTATCTCTCTTCTTGTTCCTTTCTTTGGTAAAATGCCCTTGATATTCCCCCATTAATTGCATATTAACATATCTAACAGAGAGAATATCTTCTAAATTACCCACTAGTGTGAGGGATAATGTAGTGTGTGATACGAATGAAATACTCAGCTTCTCAAAGCTCCCCAAATACTTCTTTCAAAAATGATCCACTATTTTCTTAGCTTGAATAGTCTTTTCATAGCAGCCTCAGTGACTACCAAAACAGTTTAATGTTATTAGAATATCATCAAGTTTCATTATGTTTAATAAGAGATGATGACAAGAGATAATTTTAAATACATTTTCACCAAAATTAAAATCACAAGTTGTAAAATTAATCCTAGAAGTGTCAGTTATAATGTGATGTAATTTCAGTCTCTTTAAACATATTCTCATTAACTGCTCCAGTATGGAGTTCTAGCAATAAAATTATAAATACAGCAAAGAAGCTAAAATCTCAAATACTCATCTTCAATGAAGAAAAGTGTGCTTTGTCTCATCAACCTATTTGCCACTTTAAATGGGTTATGTAAAGGAAACTGATTGACATGGTCAAATATCTCATTCCCTATTTATCATCTGGTGTATAGTCATTGAGTATTTATACATAAAATATTACCAGCAGGCCCAGCGTGAGCCAACAAGAAAGATAAAACACACTGCACGGTCATTTCCTCCCATTCTTTGTCACGAACTCAGAGGAGAACCCAGAAAAGTATGAAGCTAAATATGATAGTATATAAATAATTATCCATATCCTCTTTCATGTCAAAAAGGATACATAAGGTTCCTTTTCAAAAATATGTGAAATACAACAGGATAAACCACAATAAAAGGAAAATGAAAGAAAGCAAATAGGCAAATATTCAGTGGAAAGAGGTGTACTGCCAAACGAAGCGGACAGATCCTAAGAGCCAATGCAAAGAACACACACACACACACACACACACACACACACACACACACACTCCAGTTGCTTAAAGGAAGCAGCGTTTTTCTGGAAATAAAACTCAAGTGATGTTTTCATGGGACATGTAAAGGAATGCCGTAGTGTTTCCTTGACAACATCATGCCTACATCTATTGCAGTAGTGAGTTTCATGTGATTTTGCTGAGGCCAGAGTTGCAACACAAGAGGCCAAAGCAACACAGGCTAAACGTGCTGCTTTCTAAACCTCGTCTCCTGGAGCTAACTGTCTGGTTAGGGTCTCTGAGGAGTCCAGCCAATATAATAAAAGCTATGGTGAGTCTTGTGGTGCACAAAGTGTCAGAGAGGCTCAAAGAGATGACCCTGAAGCAAAACTCTAAAGTAGGAGGAGGAGCTATCTTAAGCTAAGGAAGCAAATAAACAGCAGGGCATAAATCAAATCTGATCCTCCACTATAACCTGTAGTTCTTTTCAAATTTTATTTAAGAATCCAGGTCCCCATATCTCTAAAAATATTAGGAGATTTGCCAATACAGACCCACTTTCTAAAATGAAAAAAGACTGGTGGAGGCTGATCAGCAGCCTCCTCTTTAGATCCAGTCCACATTCTTCAGTTTTGCCCAGACCCCACACTACCTCCTTCTTTCAGTTAGCTTACCTTCCTTGGCCCTTATTCCATGAATAAGTGAAGGAAATACATCTTGGTTAAAAAGGATAAAGAAGGGACAGCCTTGCCAAGATGCGAAGCAGCATGGTGCTTTGGAGGAGACCGGAGTGGAGAGTACACGTGGGCATGAAGGAGAGGATGCCAGAATAACCAGCAAGAGCCAGGCCTTATTCAAAATAGTCTCACAGGCAGAATAAATTTGTCACACCTGTTCTTTTGCTCATGTGTCTATTGACTCCGCCTGCTGGGAGAAGTTCTCAGGGTCTAATTGTTGCTGTGGTTGTAGATCTTTAATGGAAAGGATAGATGAGGCAGTTAGCATGCCCTCTGCAAGCTGCTCCCTGCATTCAAGACTCATGTCTCCATCTCTTCTCTACAACAGAAAATGTAACAGTCATAAGTACTCCACAAAAATCAATGTCCCCTGAATGTGTTTTCTGTTACCTAGAACACCATACTGCGGCAAATCTTCCCCTTTCTTCTCTGTAGATCCAATATTCAGGGCAAAGACTGACTCCACATGAAGATGCCTGCTCTTCATACACTTAAAGGCAAGCTCTCTCTCCGTGGAGTCCCTCATGGCTGTCAGATGGTATCTTGTGTCATGGTTATTTGTGTATACATTTTTCCTTCATTTGTTGGGATTTTAGAAGAAATGCAAAAGCAACATTCTCCTGCATCCTATCTGCTCTAATAGTTCCATTCGGTCCACAAAACATGATTGGTCACCTACACATGCCAGAGATACCATTTGGTACTGCACAACCAGACTCCCAACAAACGGTTCAGGTCTTGAGGAATTTATATCCCAGAAGACAGATGTTCATTTACAAATGAAGAAACATGCCAAGGATATAAACACGTGAATGAAAAAACATTGCCCACTTGCAGGTGAGGTATTAGGAAAGGGCTCTTCGAAGAGGTAGTATTTGAGCTGAGACTCAACAAATTATGATCAGGAAACCAGTCATTGGAAGATCTGAGGGCAAAGGGTTCTAGGCAGAAAGAATGGCAGAGACAAACTTGTCAGGCCTGTAGAATAGAAAAGGAGCCAAAGTCTGCAGAGGAGTGAAGGAGGAAGAGAAGAGGAAATGAAGCCAGAGAGGTGAGCACTTAGTGCCCTGAGGGCTAACTAGACCAGACATCTGCAAACCTCGGCCCCTGGGCCAATCCTGCCCACTACTGGTTCTTGTATGGCCTGTAACCTAGGGATGGTTTTTACATTTTTGATTGGTTAAAAAAAATTAAGTGAAAAATAATATGTTATGGCACATGAAAATCACATAAAGTTCCCATGTCATTGTCCATAGCAAAGATTGACTGAAATACATTTATTACATACGGTTGTTCTTGAGCAACATCATTTGAATCCCTGCAACATAGACCGTACGGTCCATAAAGCATAAGATATCTACTAACTGGCCCTTTGCAGAAAAAGTGTGCCAACTCTGGAGCTAGACTATAGTTTCCTAAGGTCCAGTTATTCAATCTATGCCAGGCATGATGCTGGCCTCTGGGGATGCATCATGGATTAAGTCACACAATGGACAATTCTGAATTCCAATAAAGGTGCATTCGACACTGGATGAGAAGGAAGACTGTTTTATTTGAGTTCAAGGATTTACAAAACTCTGTGACCTACATCTTTCTTCCCACAAAACAGAGACATCTGGACCCATTTTTATCAACCCAAAAAGAAAAGAGAAGCTAGGTCCTGAAAAGTGACCAGCTCATTATAGAAATGTAGCCAATCAGCACAATCTGCCAGCTCTGAAATATGTTGAGTCAAACTTTTTTTTTTTACAGAGCAAAACGAAAAAGGAAGATAAGTTCTCAGAAATGGGATATTATTTAGCAAGCGATGGAAAGTGTTCTCACTGCACTAATGAGTCATTAAGTGAGGCGTTTGGGAACTGGGGAGGCGCTATAATTAGGTTATCTGTATTTTTAACACAAGAAAAATAATCCAAAGCGGCATTAACCAATGCAGCTGTATTGGAAGGGGGACAGTTCTCTGCAAGTCTCCAAACAGAGGGGAATCATTTTTAACAACTCAAAGCTCAGCTGAGCAGTTAATTTAACAAAATGCTTAAGAACAAACCCTCAGCTGTTGGTAACCATCTCTGTCTCCTAGCTTTACTGTAACCAGAAGCAACTCTCCATTCCAAAACACCAGGCCTGTACAGATATCAGTTTAGATGGTGTGGCAATAGCAAATCTGATCATAACAAAAGGGGAACAGAAATGAAGTGAGTGACGGATTAGGGATTTCACATAATTAAATTGTCAAAGGCCACAAAAGGAATGTGAAAATCAGGGGATATCATCATCATGGGGGAGGAAAGAGGAGATTTAGTTACAAATACATTTCTGAGGAAGATGAAGAAAAAATAGATGTCCAGATTGTTCATTTTTGGCCTAATGAATAAATCATTGTGCCCCCACCCCCACCCCCAATGCACCTGCTGCTTTGAAAAGTCCTTCCACACCAACCCAACAGTAAATGCCTCACAATGGTTCCAACAAGGCTGGAGCCCCGCCAACAAAAATTACCACTCTTCAACCAAGATAAACATCATATTACTTCATTACCCTTTTAAAACATATGCAAATTAAATCCATTATTCTTTTTTCACCCAGAAATGAAGTTCGTTTGGCTGGAATTCAGCGATTCCTTTTGTTGCAGTTGACCATGAATGGATGAACTTCGTGTAGATGGTGCCCACTCCTCATCTTTGAATCAAACATTAATACCATTTGACAGTAATAAATAACACTTATCACAATAGGGATAGAATAATGATTTTCCCACTCAGCTGGCTCATCAGAGCCTATCAGCTGACAACTGCATAAATGAGATTAGCATAACAGCTGCCTATGACAAATGTATCTAAATCCTTCTAATGCCAACTCGTGCTTTGATCTCCCTATCAAGTTGATGCCAAAACCCAAATCCATTTCTGCAAAATACATCTTGTTTATTATAGATACATATGTATGTCCCGGCGCAGTCTGTAATCCCAAGACAGCCTTAATTAAAAGAAGTTGGAATATTGATTGAAAATTGTCACCTCTGGCTCTCTACTTCCTTCCATGACTTTCCTGAATATTTTAAGAAATTTATTTTCAAAATGGAGCCACTACTTCACCTTCTCGTACTTCCTCTTGAGTCACTCACCAGAATGTAATGAGGTCCCATTCTGATGTTTTCAAATGAAAATAATTACTGTGGCTTCATTTTGATTATTGCCTTTCAGAGGTATCGGGTTCATAAAAATTTAAATCAACTCCAAGTAACATAAGCCACAGTCCTTTACTTCCTATTATACAATCACAATGAAACGCAGACTCGTTCTTTGTTTCAGAATGCAAATGGGGTTTGAGATCAAACCTGAACTATAATGTCTTCATTTATTCTCCTCAACAATCTGCAGTACTGATGAGGTAACAGGAGGAGTAGTAAACACACATTTAGGGTGTCCAGGCCCCTGAAAGTCTCAAACTGTTTTTCCTACTGACTTGAACTGGAAGCAAGATTAAAACTTCCAGTGTGTAGGGACTAACACATTGGACAACAGGGAGCGCAGGATGTAAGGAGTTAGAGTCCCTTAAGAACAGAGAGGCTGTTCAGAAAGCAAGGTTAACACATGAGTTGAATGTGGTCTAGCTAGTCCCTCACAGTACATCCAAAAGGTGAAGGACAGAAGTGGCTAGTTTCTGTGCAAAGCATTCGCCTGGGTTGTTTAATGCACAATTAAATGAGTCAGTCAATGGTTTTATGTAAGGAACATGCCACGTATGATTCTAGGTGCTAGGGTATCACAGAAACCAGATAAAAAAGTTCCTTGCCATCATGAGACTTGGTTTGACTTTTGAGAATTTTCAGGCTGAGGGTGAGATTCCTTGGCAATTAACAGGCTCAGTATGAAACAAGGGGGATATTCATTTACTTATTCAATAAACATGAACTGATCTGTCACTATGTGCTAAAGAAACAAAGGTAGGCAAGACGGTTTCTGTTGTCTGTCGCACGCCGTCCTGATGGTAAAAACGTGACACAGTCACTGTGACATATGAACTGAGAACCAAGCAGGGGGACTTGGTCCAACACAGAGAAGGATACGTCTGGCAAAAGTAGACACCGGATAATATCAACAAAGGCGGGTATGCTAGAGTAAAAGTTTCACAGATTCAGTTAAGGAGTCAGTACCCATTCATGCCAGATCCTACTTAAGTTGTCATGAAGTTATTTGTAGATGCTTGGACATGTGGCTAAGTAATTCTTAGTAAACCATCCAGGTTTCATTGTACAGGCAACTCCAACTGCGATTGAAAGATTGTAGCAAGGATTATGAAAGCAAAACTTTATCTCCTGCCCAGAGAAGGTAGAAAAGAAAAATAACATACATGATAGAAAGTGGCAGAACAAAATCATTGTTGGTTTTGCTGCACAAAAGCTAGACATTTGATAAATATTTAATTGATTGATATTAGTATCAATAGTTCCATTGGAAATGACTGAAAAATCTACATTTAAGACATTTGTAGCTACACTTGTTGCAAATAGGGAGGGGTGGGTGAGTGGAAGGGAGGGGAGAGGAAGGGGGGGAAGAGGGGAGAAACCAAGATGTACCATGTACAGGTACAAAATAACCATGTTGATTATGAACATTATGTATACAATGTACCAATACATGTTCTTGGTAAAAATAAAAAAATAAAAAAAAGACATTTGTTGTCTGTACTTCGAATGAATATTATGTATCACACAAGCAAATGCTGCTATTTTTTAAAATACATGTACAGGGTACTATGGACTAACAAGATATGAAAATTTTTAAAGCATCTCTAAATTTGTCATAGCTCTATTATTGTGTATTTTCTCAGTCGTCAGACACAAGAGTACTACTATCATAAAATTAGTGGAAAATATAAGAGTTTTCATATTGGATAAAAATTAAAACTTCTGGTCTATATGATGAAAATCCTATATGGAAAAATAGTCAGTGTAATTTGTCTTAACTAGCTACTGACTCAAACTAACCAACCACCTAATCCACTTGATTTCATGGAATTCCATCCTTAATACGACCCCAGGGACCCCTAATTGAGGCCTATCAGCATGTCATATATCTAAACTTGGAAACAAAATAATGGCATCAATGAATTCAGGGTTATCAAGAAGCCTGTATGTTATCATTTCATCCTCAATTGAAACCTCTGACATGTTTTTGGATTGTTTTTTCCACATTCCAAGCATCTGCTTTGTGCCTGGTAGTTTGATGATGCTATGAAAGACATAGTGAGGTTAAAATCATCCTTCTGACTTCAAGAACTTATAGTGTAACTAAGAAGAAAAGATTTATGCCCAAGTTCCAATACATGACAGAAAGGGCCAAGCACCACAAAAAATATATATGTATGTATGTATGTTTGTATGTATATGTATATAAGCATCCAGAATGAGAAAATTGCCCCACATACTGACATTGCTGGAGGAGACACCTTAGAAGAGAGAGCGGGCTGCACCAGTCATCCAGGCCAGCAAGTGGTCGGATTGGCTAAAACTTCAGGGGACAGAAGAACAAATGGGGAACCAAATTTTAAGATCAGCTGGTACAGGGTCTTGATTGACATACTACTTTTTTGGTTTTGCTTTGTTTGTTTGAACTACTGAGTAGAGCTTTATTTTTTCACATCACAAAAAGCCCAGAGGCAAGCAGCCCAGAGTTGGTACATCTGCTCCACAATGATGTAAGTTGGTCTCTTTCTGTCCCATTATCCTTTTCCTTAATTGTTTTTTAAAAAAAATATAAAGTTTACCATCTTAACCATGTCTAAGTGTACCATTCAATAGTGTTGTGCAACAGATTCCCAGGAATTTTTCATCTTGCAAAACTGAAACTCTTCCTATTAAACAACTCCATTCCCCACCCCACCGCAGCCCCTGGTAAGCACCATTCTACACTCTGTTTCAATAAATTTGACTACTTTAGAGACCTCGAATAAGTGGATTTGTTCTGTATTTGTCTGTGTGACTGGCTTATTTTACTTAGCATACTATCTTCAAGGTTCATCCATGTTGTAGCACGCGAAAACATTTCTAAACATTTTGAGGTTGAATGATATTCCTGTGTACATATATAACATAATGTTTATCTGTTCATCTGTTGACGGACCTTTGGCTTACTTGTACTTCCAGGCTATCATGATGCTGCTGAAGAATTCATGGCACAACCAGGAAGTGGAGAAAATGATAACCACATAGACAAGCCACCAAGATTTGAGAATTTTTATCTCACTTGAACCTCATAAACTATTAAGTAATAACACAGAACAGAATGTATTAAAAGGTACGAGTGGCTATGGCCCGGATCCACTTGACTTCTGGGAAAAAGGCTGTCCCACCACCCTCCACTGACCCTCCCACCCCCAGCAGGCAGAGCATTCCTGAGAGTTCAGTGGTCTGCACAGACCCATCTCAAGGCTCTGCCAGCTGGACTGAGCTGACTTCACTGCTCCCTTCCACAGGAGCGATGCTCTAAGATTTTTTGGTTAGTTTGCTTTATTTTTTTTCCAACTACAACTGGCAATATCCATTATTTAATCTTAAATTACAAAGGGAAATGAATGATCTGTAACCAGGATCCCTAATACCCACGGGATGTCTGGCAAATATAAATGTGGATTTAATGCGCAAGTACCTACTTCCTAGAAAAAGAAACTTCTGTGAAAAACTTCAAAGAAAAGAGAAACCATTTTGAATTGTCATCCTACGGTTTATCGGGGGTTAAGGAAAATCACCTCAGAATTAAACATCCAATATTCACATGATCCTCTCAGTTGCTTCCTTCAGGACTCGGTTCAAATATCGGCGGCATTATTGCCGATCAAATCCTTTACAAATTATGACTCCTCAACCCTTGGCACTCTCTTTTTCCCTTCCCTGACTTATTTCTCTTCATAGTCCTTATCACCTTCTAATCTCCCCATTTGTTTTATTTACTCACCTATTTCCTTCTGTCCTCTAGAATGTCCCCTACCCTCTAGACTATTATGAGGTCAAGGATTTTGTCTCTTCGGGTCTGGCAGCGAATCTTTGTTCTCTCTTGTATCCCCAGTGACTGACATGTACTCAACATTCAGTAAGTATTTGTGGAGTAATTAATAAATAAATTGAGGAGAAAAACCTAAAGGTAATTGTAGTAAACATCTTTTGGAATCCACAGAAATCCCTTTTCTCAGGGAACTGTGCCTACCAAATATGGATTGAGTCCTGGCAGCCATTTGGGGGGGTATGTCTCCCATAGCTACCTAGGAGAGGACACAGCCTCAACTGGACTTAGCAGATTGCCTCTCCTAGAATTTAACTGAATTGGAACCAACAGATGCTAATCTGAGGCTCAACGTGTGGCTACATTCTAAGTAATTCAAAGTGGGAATTTCAGGGCCGACACCTGAAAAGGGAAGCCAGGTGAGCTCATCTTCTGCAAGAGAATGACAGGCTTACACAGAGAAAGTCAGAGGAAACAGGTGGCCCTGGTCTCTTATCTTCAAAAGAATCAGTGCCTTGGTTCTGGATGGTTTTCTTGATCACTCCCAGTGCCTTGTGGATTCTGGTACATACCCCTATATACAGACAATAAATTCCCCTTCTTGCTTAAGCTAGCTTAGCATGGGCTTCTATTCCTCACAACTACAACTCTTCTAACTGAGATAGTGACATAAAGCATTTCCTGGTGCAGATGACAAATGTGTTTGCATTCATCAAAGTGATATTTCAATGGCTCCGTGGTCAAGTAAGCGCCCTCGGCTTCTTTGCACTTTGTCGCTTCATTTAGAATTACTTGGTTCAATCCCCAGCACAAAAAAAAAAAAAAAAAAAACAAAAAAACAAAACAAAAAAAAGAATTACTTGGAGCAGGGTTCAGTCTGCAGTTAGAAGACAGGGCTCTTTATGTGGCTTTTTCATATGATAATGCAGAGTATATTTTCAGCCTAGCCCTCAATCAAATGGGCATCATCTTAAGGAGATATAATTACAGCTGCTGTTTTGCTGGCTCTTAACAGGAGACAAAGCAAACAGTGTGCTAAGAAATTATTTTCAATGATGACACTCCGAACAACAGGGAGAAGAGGGCCAGCAAGCAAGGAGGAGCTACATATTCTCATCTGTAGCATCTTATCCTCAGAACACCTCCCCTTCTGAGGCATGAGGGCCGTTGGGTGTTTTTCTTGGGTAGATGGATTGTGGATACCTTAATGGGCTGTGAAATGATTAATGCTCACAAGTCCAACACATCCAAATAAAAATTTTTAAATGGCCTTGATTACTAGCACACCATATTCAATTATAACCACTTAAGAATCCACTGGAAATAACTGAAGTAAAGCAATGAATTGGTTTTTGTTTTTATTTTTGTTTGTTATTGCTTTGTAAGCATAACCAAAGTCTCACTGGAAATGTGTATCTTCCGGTGAATATTCAGTATTTTCAGAACTTATTCTTTTGAAGTTCACAATTGTACAATTGTTAAAACAATTGTTCACAATTGTACAATTGTAGAAATGAGTAACAATGATAATGTAATCTCTTTTAATGCCACACAATCAGTGAATGAAATATAATTAGAGGACAGTGGGTTTACAGTCCAATTACTTAGCTGTCTCTGTTTCATAAGAGAGGGACTTGACTTAGTCAATCATAAAACTGATCAAACTGCAGTGCACATCTACTGTTGTAAAATAACTGCATTTCAAATATACAATAAATGTTTTGGAAAAGTGGAGGGGAGGGAAATAATTTCACGAAATACAAGCAATATGTGCCTGTGTAAAGATTTCTATTTTTTTTTTTTTCATTTCAAGCACTGTATAAGGTTCACTCAGACAATCGGGTTTGTGTGTAAATACAACTGACTGGTTCTCATTGCAAAGACCCTGTTCTCACTCTTCAGCTAATAATATCTCCCTTTTGTTTCACCTCATTACTTCAAGCTTTCCCCCACTGTTCTAAGATCAGTAATTTCTCTCTCTCCTCACTGTCTGCACCTTTACAAATATTTGCAAACGGTTATCATGCCCTATCCTGGTACTTATCACGCAGCAAAAGCCTTCAATGTCTTTAATACTTAATAACTAGGCCAGTGTCTTAACTGTTTGTGTCTCCTGCAATTTCAGCAGTCTAACATGTTATGGTAATTACCTAATGCAGTCCTCTACAGCGCAACGTTGACTTCAGAATTCATTTTGCTTCCCTTGACAAATGCTGTCTTGGGTGAAACTGTGAGGTTATCAGAATCGCCACAAGCTTACCAAAGAGTCACCACTAAGCCCTGGACGGTCAGAGACTTCGGTCTTGAGATCTAAATTGTAGATCCACACCCCTACCACCGGATAGCTTGGGCAAGTCACAGTTTCTATGGATCTCATTTTTTTCCCTCTAAAGTTGAAACAGATTATCACTAGGATGCCTTCTAAATCCACAACTGTAAAAGGCTAACCTATATTTTTAGAGTATCCTTTTTAAACCTAAATCTAATCAAGTCATTTCTTCCTAAGAACATGTAGTTGCTTCCGATACCACTTGAATGAAATCAGACTCCTTTACAAAGCCAGACTAAGCCCTGCATGGTCCAGCCTCTGCCTACCTTTCCAATGCAGCGTGTTCCATTCATTATAGGTTACATTTGTCCAGATGAGACTTTGAGACAACAATATGAGTCCAAGTAGCTTATGTGGAAGGAAAGCGCTAAGAGTATGAAGAAGGGAGACAGTGAAGGGAAAGAAGCCGGTTAAAGGTGTGCGATCAAGCAGCCTATCACAACAGGTGATCCAAGTCCAGTCCCCCTGAGGACTCCTGGGAAGCAGAGACAAGCATGGAGCCTGCCTTTGAGTTTCCCCTCTGAGGAATGATGTGACCCACCAGCTCCCACTCACCACAGCTTGGGAACAGCTGGGGGCATCAACTCTCTCACACCTCTGGCCTGGGCCTGCCCAGGATGTTGACCCAAAATGCCACAAAAAGCCACCTGTGCATGCAGGATGCCAAGGGCCAAGCTGGTATGGGCAAGGCACAGCTACATCTAGTGTCCTGTTGTTCACTAAAACCCAGACTCGCAGGCCTGCCTCCATTTCCCTGGGCTTGTCCTCCTTTCCTCCCTGGGGGCATCAGTGCGCAGGAGTCCTCTGCCTCAGCGAACACTTGGCAAGTGTGCATCACTTTCGCACTCAATTCCTCCATGGCTGCCTTGTCAACGTTCTGTGTTTCTTTCCTTCATAGCTATTTTTATTTTTTTCCCAGTACTTGGGATTGAACCCAGGGCCTTCAAAATGAGCTACATCCACAGCCCTTTAGAAAAAAAAATTTTTGAGACAAGGTCTTGCTAAGTCGCCATTACTGTTTAGACCCAAAATGTTCCTCAAAAGTCTCATGCTCAGAGGTGGGACCTCGTCGGAAGGGTGGGTCACTGGGGGAATGATGTCAAAGGGTGTATTCGTGTCCTTAGCACCTCCCTTCACTCTCTGCTTCCCGGGTCATGTGGTGAACAGCTGTCCTCTGCTGCCCTTCTGCCATGCTGTTTCTGCCTGGGAGTCAGCAGACCATGAACCAAACCAACAAAAACTATAAGCCAAAATAAACCTCTCCTCCTTTAAATTTTGGGAATTGAGTATTTTGTCCCAGTGACAGGAAAGTCACTAATATAGTTGTTAAGCCTTCTATGCTTCAGGCAAGAATTGTGACTTTCTGGGCATCTGGTATGTTTGCTTTTTCTTTTCAAAGTTTTTTTCAATTAAAAAAACAAAGAAATTGAATTATTTCTTAAGTCTCATGTTAGCCCCAATGTTTTCTCAGTATATTGTGTGAGAAACATCAAGAAGACCCTCACATATTTTAGGGGCTCAGGGTAGGTAGGTGTTCGTTTAAAATGAAAAAAAATTGTTTTTTGAATGCTTAAAATAAATTGGCTGGGCCAGAAATACAAAGATGTGAAAACCTGCTAACTGAATCTGTTTCTTCACTTGGTAATTTCATGTCAGAGTCGAATATGGCAAATATCTGTCATGAGAACTATTAAAAGTCAAAACGTTTATGCTCATGGCAGACATTACCAATCAACTGTTACACTCTCTTACTTACCTGAACTGTAGGCCTAGAAACCTGGCAGACAGTACTTTAATCAAGAGGTTAAAGTTCACATTACCAGTGATGATAAATTATGTTGAAAACAGATACCATGATATATGATACAATATATTATATGATTATTTTCATAGTGTTTTTCCCCCAAATCCATAATCCTAGTCTAAACATGAGAAAAAAATCAAAATAAACCCAAATTGAGTGGCAATCTACAAAATACCTAACCAATCCTCCTCAAAACTGTCAAGATCACGAAAGACAAAGAAAAACTGAGAAACTGTCGCAGACTAGCAAATGTCAAGGGGACATAAAGACTCAGCACAATATGGTATCATCAACAGGATCCTAGGTCAGAAAAATGGCATTACTGAAAGAAAAAGAAACCAGGTAAAGTATTAATAAAGTCTGGAGGTTAATTAACAGTAATATGCCAATGTTAATTTCTTAGTTTTGACAAATACACAATGTTTCTGTAAGATGTAAACATCGCGGGAAAGGGAAAGAGGTGTAATTGTTGGTATTATTTTCATAAATTTTCTGTACATCTAAAATAATTTCAAAATACTAAGTCTAGTTAGTGAGCCCAGATCCCTCATTATCATTATGAACACATACAACACATCTTCTTGACTTTCATCTACTTCATCAGTATATGCATCTTTAGAATTTTCAGATATTTTAGTGCACGTAAAGAAGACTGAAATTAACTACCACCAAAACTTGCAGTAAGAATATCTAGCTTGGAACATGTATGTAATAGGAAATAAACAAATGATCCTGAGAAACTCCATGTCATTCTTTTCCAATTTCAAGTAATTTAAGAGTTGCTCTGTAACCACAGAGTTCCTTAAATTAATGCCTGTTTTAAAAATTAGTTAATGTCTAAAATATCTCTTAGTTACAGCCAAATTTAATTGCAAAGTTTGAAATCTAGGCATAGGCACAAATTACTGCATACTTTGATACTAAGGAATTGCTGCCTCCAACACTAACAATCAACTGGATTGCTACAAATCTTCTCTTAATACCCACTATGATATCTGTGCTATGGATCATCTGAGTAAGATTCCTACAACTTTTCCCTTGAAGATACATACCAAGTGCAGGATTCAGGCTTTCTATGTACTTATGGATCCCATAATTCATTGTCTATGTGAAATGGACTGCTTTTGAAAACGTGGAGACTGCAACCTTCACTTTTCAAATTGTGTAGCTAGCAGATTTCATTTACAGTATATTGCAACAAGTCCCTGGGAGTTTCCACTGAAGCCCATAAATCAGACTCAGTTAAGAAAAATGTTCAAGAGAATTTCCCATTTCTGCAGATAGACAAGGCTGAGAAATATCAGAGGTAGAGTTATACAGTGTGAAATGACACTTTCTAAAGGCCCTTTTGAGAAATTTATTAAGAATTTGTCAAAGACATGCCAAGTGCTCATCAGTGAATTAGACATGTATTATAATGCTTATTGTAGCATTTAAAGATCATGATACTTATCACTTAGATTGTACTTAACATGCTCAAAACATTTTCAATTCTAATTAAATATTCTCCCACGTGTATCTGTGCAGAGAAATAATCATTTATAGGAGGAAGAACTACCCAGACTCACAAATAAAACAATCCATCAAAGAAGGCTTGGGAACTTGAGCATAGCATTAAATATGTAGGCAAATGTATAACATCTTGCATTTCAGCCAGAAATCTAAGCTGGTTCCCCAAACAACCATTTGGAGTTCAATCTTCTCATCAAAATGAGCTTTCACGCTTTTTTTTTTCCTGAAGTTTTAGCTGCCCTAGACAGAGTCTTTTGAGGTTTAGGCTAATTATGTGCACCAAACAGGGAAACTTAGCAGTTCAATTTTCCTAAATACGAGGTTTCTCTTTTCAGAAATCCAGCTCAACAAATAGAATGTAAACATATTGCAGCTTCACGACTTACTTTTCTTTATTTTTCTGAGTTTTAAAAGAATATTACTATTTCTTGGGGGGCTGGGGAAATAGCTGAAGTGGTAGAGCACTTGCCTAGCAAGCACAAGGCCCTGAGTTCAATCCCCAGGACCCCAAAAAAATAACCAAGCCAACAAACAAGTATTACTGTTTCTCAATGAAATCAACATTTTGGTAGAGCCAACAACCCAAAGAAGAGTCCATCTTCACAGGTAATAATTTTACTATTAAAACTATAGGGTTCAATCCCCAGCACCACACACACAAAAAAAATAATAAAATAAAATAAAACTATAGGGTAAGGATGTTTGCTCAAAGAAATTGGTATTTTAAATTTGGCTACTGTTATGGTTTGTGTCTAGATGTTCCCCCAAATCCTCATGCAGTCATAGGTGGGGCTTTTTCAGAGGCGGCTGAATCTAGAGTGTGTGATGCTGGGATCAAGGATGTGTGATTACTAAAGCAGTCCACTGATTGGCTTAGCACCACCCTAATCCCAGGAGCCATAAAAGGGGCAGAAAAAAGCTGCTAAGGTCCCTTTCATGCCTTACTGCCTTTGGTCTGCTGTGAGCAGTTTATCCTCTGCAATGCCCATCTGCCACACCATCCTGCTTTGGAGCCACCCAACTACGAACTGAAACCTTTACAAACTGTGAGCTAAATATACCTTTCCTCCTTTAACTCTGGGTGTTGGTATTTTGTCCCAGCAACAAGAAAAGTAACTAAGACAGCCACTCAACAAGGAGCTTTAATTTTAATGTTCAAACTATGAGTCCCAGTGATAGCCATAACAACAGTATCTGAATGTGCATATCCTTTAGTCCAGGAAGAAACTTCTAGGAATCTATCTCACAATCACACTATGTTCAGGGTATATACAAGTATGTTTATTGCAGCAGCATTCATAATAGGAAAAAATTAGAACTCTTCAAAATGTCCCTTGGTAGTGAAATGCATAGTGAATACATTTGTCTTAGTCCAAATGGGTTGCTATAATAAAGCACTATAAATGGAGTGGCTTATAAACCGTAGAGACTTATTACTCACAGTTCTGGAGGGTGGATGTCTAAAATCAGGGTGCCAGCATGGTCGAGTTCTAGTACAAGCCTTCTTCCACACTGCAGACTGCTGTAGCTGCATGCTCATTGGGTAAAAGTGGCAAGGCAGCTCTCCAGGGCCTCTTTTCTAAGGCACAAATCTCATTCATAATGGCTCTGCCCTCACGACCTAATTATTTCCCAAAGGCCCTACCTAATAATACCATCATTTTAGGGTTAGGATTTTAACATACGAAATTTGGGCAAGAGAAAAGTCAATCCATTGGACAACCTAATATCATAAAACCTTGGAAAGGAATGAGATAGAGTTAGTGTCCTAACAACTGGGTACATTAGCATCCTGATTCTCCATAGAGAATCAGCCACCATAACTTTATGATGAGGGGTAAAAAATAAGAATTTGCCAAAAGCTACATTAGTTGGAAGGCAATAGAGTAATACTGTTAGCTATATGAGCAACAAAGCTAGATGATCTCGGTTCAAATCTCAGCTTTGTTCTCCGTGTGACCTAGTAGGCTATATTCATGATTCATAAAATGTGGTTGTTATTAGCTGTATCCCAACTGCATTCTTAGGAGAAAAGTAGGAAGGGTGAAGGAAAAGAAATGGAAAAATATAAATAAACCTGCTGTAAATAAGGAAGGAGGGAGAGAACGGAGGGGTGGAGAAGAGGGGGGAAAACCAAGATACATCATGAACTGGTACAAAATAACCATAATGAATGTGATCATTATGTATACAATGTACCAATACATGTTCTTGGTAAAAAAAAATTTTTTTTTAAATTCTTAGGAGAAATTAAATGAGACAATACATGCACAACGCCTACAAGGAGAGGCACCCAACAAATGCAATAAATGTCACCTACCACTAGGATGTACAACTAAAAGGGCTCTTAGAGCTTGAAACTAGTAGATCTGGGGTACAGACTAAGATTCTACATTTCTGACAAGCTCTCAGGATGTTGCTGCTTCTGGACCATTAGCATACTGAAGTTTGAGAAGTACTACTTTAAAGAATGCACAGTTCTGCCCTCTCACTCTACAAATGAAGAAACTGAGTTCTGAAAAGGTGACTAACTTTTTCAAGACATACACCAGTCTATAGTAAATCCGAGACTCAGCCCCGTGTTCCTTACTATGAACCTTATACTGTGAACAACAGTTTTGGTCACAAATACGCCAGTGCAGTTTTGCAAGAGCACAGTGGATGATTTAAAATGGACTCGGTGTGGAATTCTGAGATTCCGCACACATGTCAAAGGAAGTGAGACCCTAAACAGTTGTTTTAATGAATGCAATGTTATAATTCACGCAGTCACTTTTGTACCTAGTAAATTCATAATTAGAGGTAATTTTGCACCTGCTGTCACAGGAAGATGGCATTTCCTTTCATTTAGCTTGATGCCTTGATTATACCATGGGAGCAGCGGAAGACAAGGCAATCTCTCACTCCACTCCTGGAGAAAGCACACAGCCTTTAGTTTGTGATTATGATTAATAAAGCCATGTAGCAACCTTGGACTCATCAGCCACCATGTCTGATGGTGCTGACACTCTTTTCCTCAGTGTGGGAACACTTCTTACCATCTTACCATCCAACCTATTGCAGAAATGGCAAAAGGTAACTGGATTCTTTTCACATTAAAAATCCCAAGAATGTCACCAAATTAAAGATGAGGTCAGGAGCAACCATGGTCAGGCGGTACAAGAAATAGAAAACTTCCTGCTTATGCAAAAAAAGGGCAAGAATCAGAAACCAATCTGAAAACACAATCACTGAGACAATTATTAATCTCAGGCCACCAAGTCAGTAACACAAGAAGATTCATGTTATTTTGCTATAACTGCACTGGATTTCTAGTAAAGCCCTGCTTCAGTAATTTGAGATTCCTCCCTTTTTCCCCCATGGGTTGGCTTAGACCTGGGTGACTGATCTACAAGTAAATCATTACAGGAGAAAGTGCCTCAGACATGCTGACATTCACGGAGAGGCCCTGTGTGGTGCCTGGTGGTCATGGGCACGTTCTCTCCTGTGTGCAACTGCAAGATTCTCCTTGCCCGGTGCTCTCTCGGTGGCTCTGACACTCAGGATTTTTTTGCTGCTCTGTGCCAGCCAGAGGTGGAGGAGGGGGCTCATTGCCTAGATCAGTGGTGATGAACCTATGCCACATGTATTATTTTTCTTTTAAGATAAAAAATGTTAATGTATGAGTTGTTTTTTCTAAACTAAAACCTCAGTATTCAAGTTTAATTGCAGTATTGGAACTTTGATAAATAAGTCGATTTGGGGTTGCAGTTTGGGCGCTCATCTCTAAAAGTCTCACCATCCCTGCAGACCCACCACAAAGCCACCATTTCTTCTCTCGTGTTATTGAGGAAGGGTTTGTGCTGTGGTTTGAATTTTCCCTCCAAAACTTATGTTGGAATTCAGTTGCCATTGTGACAGTATGAAGAGGGGAGATCTTTAAGGGGTGATTAGGTCATGAAGATTCTGGCCTCGTCAATGGGTTAAGGGCAGTATGATAGGAGTGGGCTCCTGAGAAAGGAAAAGTTCTGGCCCTCATCCTCTCTGCTTCATGTATGCGCACTTGCCCTTCTGCCATGTGACACAGCGCAGAGACCCTGCCCTGATGCCAGTGCCATGTTCTTGACCTTCCCAGCCTCCAGAACGATGGCCCAAATAAACTCCTATTATTTATAAATTACCCAGTCTGTGGTATTCAGGTATAGCAGCAGAATAATGAGCTAAGCCAGTATGGAAAGCGGTGGGGTTTTCCCAGCTCAAGATTCACGAACTTAGCTGAGGCCATGAGCCTCCAGAGCCTCTCATTTTCCCCCCAGTGCTGATCACAGCAGAGGGAACTTTGGAGTTCCGGCTATGTGAGACCTATTGGGCATTCTAGGGAAGAGGCAGGAGGAAGGAGGGCAAGGTAAAGGTACAACCTGGGACAAGTCCCTTGATGTGCCTGATGTCCCTCTTCTGTCCACACTCAATTCTGACATTCTTTTCAATGGTTGGATAGATTCTGTCATTCAAGGCACCATCCTTTATCATCTTAATCCTTTGTTGAGGAAATAATGGGTCTTTTTAAAAGACCTTCTAAAGGTCTTCTAAAAAGCTGTAGTTTTTAGAAAGTATCTGGTCAGGCTGTTGTCTTATCACCAAAATTTGGGACAGACTATGAGGCTACAAAACTAAAGACCTGGAACCACCCATAACTTCACTGCATAAACATACACCTGTTCTCTCCTGGCTGCCTCTTTGGAAGGAGTACACCACAGTTGCCAAGAGAGCACTCTTTAGATGGGGAGACTTAGGTACACATCACAAGTCTGTGACTTTTTGGTTGTGTGATCTTGACCCTTGATGTGTCTTGCTGTCTCTCAATTTCAGTTTCCTCACTGGTAAAACAGAAATATATAATCCCTACTTCACAAGGTATGGCAAAGCCTAAAAGAGATGTTGTAAGTAAAACACATCTGTATTAGTCATCTGTCCCATCGCTGGGACAAAATACCCAATACCCACAACTTAAGGCAAGAGAAGTATAATTTGACTCACAATTTCAGAGGATTTAGTCCATTGTTGTCAGCTCCAAAGTAGAACTAACGTGGCAGAAGGGCCTGGTGGAGGAAACCTGCTCAATCCATGGCATCTAGAAAGAGAGAGAAGGGAGGAGCTGGGGAGACAGACATACCTTCCAAAGGCACATCCCCAGTGACACACCTCCTCCAACCAGGCCCCACCCCATAATGGCACATTTAGCCACGAACTCATCAATGAATTAATCCACTGATGAGTTTAGCACCCCCATTACCTTCCAAAAACCCCACCTCTGAAAAATGAGACTTTAGGGGGCATGTTAGATCTAAACTATAACAACAACATATAAGATGTTTAGCTCATGTACAGTGCATGGCCATCAGCAAACACTCAAATAATGATTTGTTGCTGCTGCTGCTGCTGCTGCTGCTGACGATGTTAATGATAATGGTGACGATTCTGAATTAGATAAGGAAAACGAAGAGGAAGAATTCACAAAAATGTATCATACACAGACACACTCACTACGGAGTGATCTACACCAGCTCAAAAGTAGCTATGTAAGATGAAAGGCCCTTGAGGTAGGAAGAATAAACCTCACCCGCCCAGCCCACGCTCTCATCCTTCCTTCACTGCCTCACCCCCAGGAAAAGGCGAGCCCACCTGGGGATGCTCAAGAAGACTGTGCAGCGTTCCAAAAAGGCAAGTTACTACTCAGGTGCGTTCAATTCACGATAACTTGCTGGTGCAAATACTTAAAGTCAATATGAATTCCCAACAAAATGTAATTAACTGTAAGCTAGTAAATGTGAGATTTTGTTAGACATGAAAAAAAAGGCCTGATGACTTGAAGCCAGAATACAATCCAAAGGGATGTGTGTTATTTGGAGTTGGGGGTTTTGCTTTTTACAAATCAGTTCAAATAGCAATGGGTCAGGTACAAAATTATGAGAAACATAATTACGGGGCAGAATTGTTTTTGTAGTGTTGTGATGTTGCTATTTTTTAAAAGATTTTCTTTTTCATTCTATTTTCTTCTCCTGAGGTTCAAACTACAATTGAAATTGGTATTAAAAGACAATCATTACCCCAAGCCCGGAGGACAGAAGACTCAGCATGCTGTATATGAGGCACTTGATTTCAAGTGGTGTTAAGAGGGTTTTTAATTACTCAGCTTTGGACTCAGGTATCACCTTCCTGACAAAACAGCAAGGGAGGAACTGCTTTCTAACTGGATTAGATCATTTCCCCCACCACCAGCCCTATGAGCGGGAGCCACTCTGCCTCACAGGAAAAGCTATTTTAAACTAGCTCATTAGGGAAGGTGGGGAGAGGAGCTATTTAGAGCTCCCCCAGGCCTACAGGGAGCAAGCGAGGGGGAAAGAAGACAACTTTCATCAGTAGCCAACATCTCAACCTTTTCTCTATCAAAATTCTGCTTTTTACAAATACGATATTTTACACAAACCATGTGGAAGACAATGACAGTAAGAGGATAAATGAGAGCAGAAGCTTTGGAGTTGATCACAAAGATCGGAGCCCCAATCCCAGGCCTGTGGTTGAATATCTCCACTAAAACTCATGCTGGAATTTAATCTACATTGTGTATTATTAAGAGGATGGAAACTTAATCCAAATACGGTATTTGGAGAAGGAACCTAAGTTAGTCAGTTTTCCCATTGCTGGGACACAATAACATCCACCCACAACTTAAATGAAGAAAGGTTTAATTTAGCTCAGCTTCAGGGGATTGAGTCCATGGTCAGCTGGCTCCAAGGCAGGAACATCATGGTGGAAGGATGCAACAGAACAAAGATGCTTAGTTCATGGCAGCTGGGAAGCAGAGGAGGGGAACAACGCCAGAAAGGAAGGGGCGAGGGACCAGAGACAGCACTCAAGGTCATGTTTCCATGACTCCCCCAGACACATCCAGAATTACCTACCCTCCGCAAGTCCCCGGCAGTTCCCAAACATGTCAGACTGACATAATGAAACTAATCACCACAGGATCTTTGGAGATAGTTAAGGTCAAATGAATCCATAAAGCTGGGCCCCAATCCAATGGAGTCTGGTTTTATAAAAAGAAGAGGAGAAACCTGAGCTAGGATGTTAGGTCTCTTTCTCACCATGTGATGCCCTGTGCTACCTGGAAACTCTGCAGAGTCCCTACCTCACCAGATGCAGCCACCTGATCTTGAGCTTACAATCTTCAGCATTGTGAGCCAAATAGATCTTTATTCTTTATAAATCACCCACTCTATGTTGTTCAGTTATAGCAACACAGAGCAGACTAAGACTCCAAGTTTGGGCACTCATAGCTTAGGCAAGTCCTTTAGAAAGTTTAAACTCACTTTACCCACCTTTGAGTGGGATATATTCATATTGATTTGTCCATATGATTTGTATGAGAATTAAAATTTTTAAAAAGATATACAAAAGTCTTGGCATGGTGTTTGGCATTCAATAAATGCTGATGGGGTAACTATGATTTAACATTATAGTTACAGCCCTTCTCTATCCACTAATATAAAGTCATGACTTGATTTTTCTTATAGTACATCATCCCTTGACTAATATATCTTCAGTTGCACTCAACTCTATCATGGATTCTGTGACACCCCCATGTTTACACAAGCCGTGACCACTCTGATTTTTGCTCTACCATCTACCAGCCTACTTCAAACCTGTAGCAAAACTTCCTTTATAAGTCTTGTCCATCCTTCGAAAATAGCAGACCCCCTTGTCTGACTCTTACTTTCCCTAGTTAGTTATACAAGATCAACCACAATCCAAAAAAACCCCCAAAATTCCAGAAACAAACAATTTAAATGTTAAATGATGTACTATTCTAAGCAGCGTGATGAAATCTGAAATTGTCCCATTCCACCCTGCCCAGAATGTGAATCATCCTTTTCTTTTGTATCCACACTATATATGTTGCCTGCCCATTAATCACTTAGTAGCCATCTTGTTTATTAGACTGACCCAGGCATGAAATGCAAGGCCTGTGTTAAAGCAACCCTTATGCGGTAGCCTAACACTACATTGCGATGCCTTCATCATCTGCCTCACTTCACTTCATCATGTAGGCAATGTTTCATTTCACATCATCATAAGAAGAAGGGTGAGTAAGTGCAATAAGGGATTTTGAGAAAGACCACATTCACCTAACTTTTATTACAGTATATTGTTATAATTGTTCTATTTTATTATTGTTGTTAATATCTTCCTGCGTCTAATTTATAAATTACACTTTATCATAAATATATGTGAAAAGTAATGTATATTGGATTCAGTACTATCTGAGATTTCAGGCATCCCCAAGGAGTCTTAGCACATATCTGCTTCAAGAAAGGGGAAATGTTGTACCTGTGCTGAAAACATAAAGGGCAGCAGCAAATACAGAGGACTGAAAGTCACACGAGTGATGCATTCTAAAAGTTCTGAAGGTGCAAACTGAAGGCAACCAGGAAGGCTTGGCTCAGTTTCGCAGGGAGAGTAGGCCAGGTGGTGAGGAAGAAGGCAGGACCAGCTTCATGCACCAGTGACCCCGCAGTCACTCAGGGCCTCAAGCTTAAAGAGCCTTGCACTTGGTTCAGTGCTATTCTGTAGGCAATTTAACATTCTTAATTCATCAAAAGGAAACCCACATTTTTATTTTGCACTGGATCCCACAAGTTCTATAACTGGCCCTGCAAAGAAGGAAGAAAATACAGAGATGAAGGCTAAGCTGGTTCCTTATTCTGGTTCTAGAACATTCTAGAAATGTGATATTACATAAAGTTGCCATTTATCCTACACACATTTTATTGACTGGATCCAGAAGGCCAGTCTTAGTGTCCTCCTAGATAAAATGGGGCATGATGACTGTATCTATCTCCAGGAGTATTTTGAAGACTAAGAACATGCATTAAGGTATATGGCACCACTGTAGCACACAGTAAGTGCACAATACCAACTATTGTTAGTAAGGAGAAAATAAGTCCAGAGGCTGGAATAGGAAAGAAAAATGGTTGAAGGAGGAAGAAGTGGGTTCTCCTTTGGAGTAGCGCAGAAGAACTCTTGAGATCTGAGCATGCTCTGGGAAGAATGGCTGCAACTTTGAAAGCAGAAAAGGTGAGGAGGGAATTCTGCAGAAGCAAAAGCATGAACAAAGTCCCCAAGAAGAGGAAATAAAAGCAGCTGGTAGGAAACAGCAAATGGGCAATGGGACTAGGGTACAAATCTCAGGCTGCAAAATACTGGCAGGCTAGAAACGAGTTTTTCTTTGTTTTCTTTAAATCAACCTAAATTTGACTCCAAGTCCCCAGCCCACCAGGCCAACAGGAAAGCCAACAGCACTCATTACTGAAGCTCTCTGTTTGGCCGCTCCAGATTCTTTCAAAGTCCTGGAGTTTGCAGAGCACCTCTGGCCAAGGAGCCTTGGTCTAGATTGGTTTCTGCCAAAACCACCTTTCCTCTTCTGTCCTGCAAGGTGCCTGTTTGGGGGCCAGATCAAAAATGCATTGGCAAAAAAAAAAAAATTTTTTTTAAATGCATTGGCATTACTCACAGAGCAGGGAGAAGCCAGGGACTCCAGGAAAAGCTGAGAGCTGCCACTGAACTGATCTTCAGACTGCCACTGCTGTTTTGTCAAACCTGGTCTCAACTTGATATAAATATTAAGGGGTTCACAGAAAGTGTTGCTGAAGCTGAGTAACTCCCTAAGAGATCATGAAGCTTAGTGTTTACGAGTCAGAATTGGTTCTGCCTTCTAGTTTTATTTCTAATCAGGTGTGTCACCTTTGGTAGGTTACTTGATGTCTCTGAAAATGATCAATAATACTACTTAGGATTTAAGATTAAATGAGATATTACATGCAAATGACAAATTGCTTGGTATATACAAACACACCATAAATAGAATCTTCTATCACCAACACCATCATTATCACCACCATTCTCCTGCATCCAGGATAAATATTCACAAAATAATAAAATTCCCTCAAAGAGTACCACATCTTTGAAACTGGTAACAAATTCAGAAACCAGATTAGCTGGATTCAAAACTAGTCATGTTCTAGTTCTAGTGTTCTAGTTGTGTGACTGTGGACAAATGACACACATATCTTTCTGGGCCTGCTTGAGGCTCATATCAGGACCTAACTCATAAAGCCTCACGAAGCATTAAATGAGTTATTTCACGTAAAGCACTTAGTGCTCGGTAAATGTTAACAACTTTTGCTTTGTTTTGCTTTCTCAAATACTGGTACATTCACTCAGTTCTCAAAACATGCAAGAGGAAGTTTAAAAAGCCATCTTGCCTTTCAGAGTTCATTTTTCTCCCAAACACATGAAGAGGAAGGCCAATGCCCTCCTATCAGGACACTAAGCCTGAGAAAGTCACTGTTAATAACTTAGTAGGCATCCTGCTAGGCATGTACTTGCATTCATGAATGTAAGTGCATATGAATAGAATCCTCCCTTGTAATGTAATCCTTTTGCCTTAATATATTGTTGACATCTTTCTACGACACTACTGTAGCTACCATGCCCTTATCCAGCAGCTCATTATATTTCACAGAATCAAGGTACAGTACTATATTTGAAGGGACGAATCCTCCACCTGTGCAGATTCCAATTTTCTATGATACTGAACTCATCATGACTTTAAATACATCTACACAAAATGATTATTTAGCATAAACGTCTAAATACAGGGCCTTAGTCACTTTTCTGATCTCTCAGGAACAGAACACTCGATACTCACAACTAAAGGAAGGAAAGGTTTATTTTGGCTCACAGTTTGTAGAGCATGCAGTCCACAGTTGGCTGGCTCCAAAGCAGGATGGCATGGCGCAGGTGCATGGTAGAAAAGAGCTGCTTATGGCATGGCAGACAGGAAGCAGAGAGTCAAGGCAGGGAGGAGCCAGGAAGGAAGATACACTCTTCTGAGTCATACCCGCAATGACCCATATCTTCCCATCAGGATCCACCTTTTAATAGCAAGTTAGTTATACTGCCCATAACCCAACAACCTTTCAAAAACCCCACTGTTGAGCACGTGATGCTCTGGGGGAACATCTAGATATAAAGCACAGCATGTGGGATATCCGGGTCAAGAGATATGAATATCTAAAATTGAGGAACATATTATCAGTGTGCCCACCCCTCAGATGTTTTCATTTTATCTATATTATCTGCTCCTTCCTTCTTGTATCTCTGATCACATTTTACCTTGGATTATATTCTCCTTCTGTCTGTATTGGTTTGCTAGGGCTGCAGTAACAAAGTACTACCACAGACTGGGTGCCTCAAAAAAGCAGAAATTTGTTTCTCACAGTTCTGGAGCCCACAAGTTCAAGAGCAAGATGGCAGTATGGTCAGTTAGCCCTGAGGATTATCTCCTTGGATTGTTTAGGTGGCCATCTTCTCCCTGTGTCTCCGCGTGGTCTCTGCTCTGTATGCATCTGTGTCCTAATCGCTTCTTCATATAAGGACACCAATCGTATTTGGTTAAGATCCATGTGATCTCATTTTACTTTAATCATTTGCTTATGAGCCCTGGATGAGGACATCGACATATTAATCTTGGGGGACACAACTCAGTCACAGCAAACTGTAATCTGATTATTCATCTTTGTGTTTCTGGGATGCCTAGTCAGAGAGAGAGAGAGGAGAGAGGGGAAAGGGAAAGAGAGATGGGGGAGAGAGGAGAGGGGACAGGAGAGAGAAGAATTCAGTGGCTTCTTTTAACCAAATAAGTGAATTTCCCCAGCATTTCATGGTTGTCACACCCGGGCCAGGGTTTTATCTACAGAATAAGATGGGCACTAGTTCGAAGCTCTGGGTTGAAATGCCACCTCTGCCATGTCATAGTTGTATGACCTCCAGCCACTTCCATAACCTCTCTGGGTCTGTTATATCATCCACAGTTAGGAGACAACAATCACTTCAAGGGATGATTAAGGGGCTGTAATGAAAACGGCCATGTGAATATGCGTAGTAAGAGCAAAGAATGGCTGGAATACTATTGGCAGTTATCACCTGCCTTTTCCTGCAGCTGCTTCTCCTATCACCACATCCATACGCCGTCCCCACCCTCTTTGGCCTCCTCTGAGATTACTTCCCCACGAAGAGCCTGCTTCCTGCACAACTGGTCAAAAGCAATTAGGACTTACCCTCCCTCCCCAGAGTCTGTGCAAGTTGATGGTTTCCATGCGTCTAGGAACATTAACCATGACTTGGTGACACTGTCCCTAAAGGGACCGATTGGCTTTGGGATAACAGACAATGACTTCATTGGGAAAGCCATTAATCATAATTATGAAATGGCTGTCAATTTGCCCATGCCTAATAACACCTAGTTAATAAGAGGGTCTCTTTATTTCTCACAGTGGAAAAGGGTGGCAGAGGATACTGTTTCTAGGACGGCATTACACGTCTTGGATGGCTGAAATGCCTTGGCCATGGAAGTCACTCAACTCTTGGCCGCATGCCTCCACAGCACTCTATGAGCCGTGCAATAACCTCTCTGAAATGCACTGCTGCTCCTGTCTTAGTGCTTAATTAATCCACTTCTAATTTATATGGCCATGCATCACCATGGGTGCTTCCCTGCCGTGAGAGCCCATAAAAACATATTAGGCTTTTTTAACAGAACTCTTGAAACAATGTCAAGAACATGAAATTCTAAATGGCATCATACTTTGTCAAGAAATGTGAGTCCTGTGAATTTGGCCAAATATTACTCTGACATCTAATAAAAATGCCTAGGTCCACTGAAAGCATTATATTTCAAAGGATTTATATCGCAGGGAGGGGGAAGAGAAGAGATGGAACGAGGGTAGGAAGTAACTAGAGAATGGCTAACTGGAGAACGGATGCCCTTCTTTAATAAATGTGTTTCCTATTCCAACCCCCTAATTACATCACTATAATCACTATGCACCGCTATCAAGTATATCACTGAGCACTATGCTGAGCTATTTCTAGATCAGTTATTCTAGATGTTTTGTGAGAAGCAGTTTGAAAAGCAGGCTGACAAGAGCTCAAATCCCAGCCTAATGACTCCCAAGTTAAATAAACTCTGTAGTACCCAAATCTCCTTCATGCAATTTTGATATTCTCATACACTTTTTTAAAAATCACATAGAGGAACATGTTAGGCCAAGGTTGGGCACAATGTTTTTGCAAAATTACCTATAAGCAATTCATCTTTAAACCACCGTTGTCTTTCCAAACTATGCTCAGCAATGCTCAGGCACATTCAAGTCTGAGACCTACAGAAGAGTCTAGATCAGTGGTGGCGAACCTGTGGCACGCATACCGCAGCAGGCACACAGACCCCCCTGCCCCGTTGGCATGCAAGCCAAGTTGCCCCAGCAGCCGAGCACGGGATATTCAGGTTTAACTGCAGTGTTGGCAATTTGCAACAAATAAGTGGGTTCTGGGTTGCAGTTTGGGCACTCAGTCTCTAAAACATCTGCCATCACTGGTCTAGACCAAGGCTTGACAAATGGTGGCCCATGGGCCAAGTCCAACCCAACCCATTTGAATGCAGGCATCCTCATTCATTCACATATTGTCCATGACTTTCTTCACATGACTATGGCAGAGGCCAGTGGTGGCAACAGAGGCCATATGGCCCACAAAGCCTGAAGTATTTACTCTCTGACCCTTGATGGGAAAAGCCTGTTGGCTCTTGGTCTAGATGCAGATGTCCCTTGCCCCTCGTCTGCCATCAATATACCACTGATCCCCAACAGTGAATGGCAAGAGATGGAGAATCCTAAAACCCACTGCTTCCCTGTAGAGTCAAATCCACTTACTTGTAATATTCCACCTCCATAGCCCTAATTTGGATTCAGAGTTGCTTTTTGCTAGGAGAATTAACAAGAGGTCTTGGTGTACAGCTTGTATAGGAGTTAGGTCTTTAAATCAGCTATAGCTGCACGTGGGATTTGATATCCCTAAAGATAGTGCCCTCCTTCCCAAACCAGAGTTGAAAGCGAGGGGTAAGGAGTGTGTCAGCAGAGGCAAGACCTTTGGAGGGTGTTCTAGGGCTGGGCTCAGTTTCCCTGGGAGCGGGGAGGATGAGAGACTCTAAAGAATTCTCTGGGAAGGAGAAATCTGGGCTGCTCATCTCCTAGACTGCCAGGAGCCTTTGACAAACTGGTTTCATGCTCCAGATCAATATTTCACCATCAGCTCCCAATTCCATCTGTACTCTCTTCCAGCCTTCAATATATCAGGAATCTCCTCCAAGCCCAGGCAGATTCTAGCTCTTCTTTCCTGCATGCAGCTTGCAAACGCTTCACAGGCGATATTAATCATGCTGATTAGGCATGACCTCCCCTTGTGTAAACTCATGTTGATGGCCTCCACCCAATCAGTACCTGTCGCCGTGTTTATGGTCCCTAAACGAGGTGGGAGAGAGCGCAGCAGGGAGCACCTTGTGTGAATGACAAGTCCTCCCAAGCTGGTGGCAGCTGAACTCCTGGGAGGAAGTGTTGAGAAATCTCCTCATTGCCTCTTTTTGTCCCCACCCCTGATATAAAAATAATAATACTACATTTATACAGCACTTTTCTGCACATATCATCTCCCTAAAAAGGTGGCACTAATGACAATGAACACGGGCTCCTGTTCAAACTGCCAGGAAAAGGATCTAGCCTGTGCCTTTTAAGAGCCAGAGACCTTGTAGGAGTGTGAATATCTTTATGTCTTGGTTACCTTACATCCCTAAATAGAGAATAACAGTCAGAGCCGGCTGCAGGAACACATGACATCTGTAGCTACAGAGGAGTCCACGCTAAGAAGGGCTTTGCACCCAGCTTCACACTCTGTTGCTGCCAGCCTGAAATTCATAATACTCTTTGAATGAAGAAGCTTGCACTCGCAGTGTGCAATGGGTCCTGCAAATCTTGTAGCTGTCCCGAAGAAGGTGCCTCCTTCATAAGGATACTAATACAGATTCACGGAATGAAAGATCATGGTACAATACCTGGCACCCAGAAAGCACTCAAACATAAAAGCTGTCCTGATCAATACTGCCTAGTGGATCTCACAGCAGCTTCATAAGGCAAAATGGATTGAGAGTGTGACTCAGCTAACAAGATAGTTTTACTTTGCAGATGAAAACACTGAAGCCCAGAGAGGTAAGTTAATATCACTAGATTATCTAACTCAAACACAAATGCAAAAAATGCTCTTACATTTGCTCACTCATTCAGAAAATGCATAATGACCACTAACTACATGCCCATAGGCTTGGGAAGAGAATGGGAGAAAAGATGGGCCGCCCGGTGTCTACCCTCATACAGTTGCTCATCCAGCTTGGGAGAAACCATTGAGAACCTGATCTGCAAACCATGAACTGGTCCCTGAGGAGAGCACATTCTGAAAAGCAAGTGTCCCTCACATTGAAGATCATCAACTCCACTCCTATGCCCTCCCAGGCCATGGCTGAGGCCGGTGCACCCCAGAAGCACTTTTGGTCCTGGCCCAAAGCCTTTAGGAAACTTTCCAGTCCTAGCCTTCAAGGCTTACCCACTCTCCCAAGTCTGACTGCAGCATTAATCTCTGGGGTCATCTGGCACTGCCACACTCTCTTCACAAGAGGACATCCCAGAGGATGGGCTATTGATGCTTAATTTTAGATTTCTTATTCCCAGGAAGGGAGTCTGTATGCAAACATTGCCCTGCCCACTGCAGTCCTCTGGGCTCTTGCTTATCTGGGAGGGGATGAAGGAAAGTGCCCCTAGGCCCATGGTGGCTGGTGGTAGCAAAGCTAGACCAAGAACTGAGAGCTCAGTCTCTGGTCCACCTGCTCCCCATGATAAATTAGTTTCCTTCCCACCTGTATGTTCACCTTTCTATCACCAGAATGAAATACCTGTGTATACAACTTAAAGGAGGAAGAGTTTAACTTTGGCTCATGGTTTCAGAGGTTTCAGTCCATGGTTGGCTGCCTGCAAGGCACAAACATCATGGCAGAAGGATGTGGTGGAGCAAAACTGCTCAGTTCAGGGTAGCCAGGAGGCAGAACACAGGAAAAGTGAAAGAGGAAGAGACCAGGGACCAGATATAGTCTCCAAGGCCATGACCCACCCAGACACACTCAGAAATGTGCTTTACTAGTTTCTTAGGCAGCTTTCAAACCAATCAAGTTGAAAATCAGTATTGACCATCACACTGTCCCTTCCCCCATTCTTCCAGTACCCATTTTAAACAATTACAAGAGTAAGCTCAGAACTGAGTAAGCTCAGAAAAGAGTAAGCTCTGCACTGCCACCCCATTACGAGGCCTTTCCATCTATCCAGACATATGCTATTAAACCAGTGTTCCCCAAATCAGTCAGTCAGGTATTTTCCATGTCCGTGGTCACTTATTTTATAGCCTACAGTACTTAGTATTTTTCTTCAAGTCACTTTCTTTAATTCAGTAAGATTATTTAAAAGAAATTTCATATCTCTAATATTCATAAACAGGCCCAGTTGCTTCAAACAGAAAGAAAGTAATTGAATAAGTAAGAATGTAAAATTGGAACGGATACCTGATTTGATAATACAAGTACTGCCTACAACCGCATCTCATGCCGCAAAGGGTATGTGTGACCCATTTGGGGAAACTCAGGGTTAAACTAATTCTCAGCACTTCATTAATGGCTGGCGACACTAGTGCTCTACCTATTTGCGGATATCTGCATTTTTATAGAGGACACTTGGAAACATAATGCCTAGCCCGTAGAAGTAATGTGGGAATTCTAGGGTGCTAGTAATGGAGAGAAGATATTTTTGCTTAGAGCAGGGCTTTCCATGAGGCTGAGAGCCGGAGACAGCTACCGCACTCATCTCTGAGAAATGCAGAGTGGGGTCTGGTGTCCCTAGAGAATGGAAGAAGAAAGGTGACCTGCTTTTCCAGTGAGCTCCATTTACTTTGTGCTTTGATCCTTTCCCAAGTGAAACCAGATAAGGAGTTGCTGCCAGGCTCCCGTCACTACAAATGATTGGCAAAGGTATGCGTTATGGAACAAATAATCTAGCCAGTATCTACTGAACGGATGCTCAAGTGCTTATCTGTGAGTGCAGAGCTGGCCTGAGGCAACATGGAGAAGGCAGCACTGTGTGTCAACCAGGTTCTCCTTGCCCTGTCTTGCGGTCCCCCCAGGAGTTAAGATCCGCCTCAACCTGTCAGGGCTCCACCCTTTCACAATGCACTAGTTGACTTTTTCCTTCTCTCTCTCCATCTAATTCATGGTCTTGATCCCTTTCCCTGCTCCACGTAACACAATTAGAACATCACTGCCCATGATGACAAGCAGCGTAACTTCACATCCTTCACGGCCAATGTGGCATATGAGGCTTTCTCACTTTCTGCCCCATGATTAATCACTTCCCTGAGTGACTGACAGTAGCAGCATTTATTTCCTTTAGTAAAAAGCACCACTTCTACCCACTGGGGGTCATTTTTTCACCATGATCCCAAAATACAGTCACAAAAGAGTCAGTCTTTGGTACATTTCAGTGTGTGTGCTGGCCAATCTTATCCATGACTAATTTGTTACACAGATATATAGACCCTTCCAGAGACTGTAGATCCTGCTGTTGAAATGAGATGCCTTAAAGAGAGAAGACATGGGAATGAGTTCTGAACGTGCTAGCAGGCTAGGGAGAAAGGCAGCGGGAGCTGATGTCTGTCAAGTTAGCGAATCCAAGTCCCCACATGCCTGGATAATCACAAGTCCAGTCTTTTCCTAGAGGTCACTCCACAGATTGAAAAGGGAGAATCCCCAAGGCTGCTCACTCAGTCTGCGAGGCAGCCTTCTGAGTGTTGCCTGCCGACAACTCCCATCTATCAGTTCAAGTGTAACCCTGAGGATGTGACAGCTCCCACTTGCCCAGGAGCACCTGTCGCTCCTATAGCCAGAACAGCACCACAGCTGGAACCCAAACATCTCAAGAAGGCCAAAGAAATGTCCCCAGTGACTACCTATCACCTCCAGTACCCGGCTTCTGTCCCAACCATGGTTAAACAAACCAAGGTTGTTGACTGGCCATGGCTCCAGGGATCCTCCAGTATCACAAAGGACAGGAACATCCAAGAAGGCCCAAAGAAAGACTGTCTGAGTCCAAACCTCGGGCTATACACAACCAGCCTGTGCAATTCACACACACGGCCGTTTCCCCTGGAGCTACCTGGTTGCTAGAAGAGGCCAGCACCAGACATTCACATCACACCAGAACACGAGCCAGGTCTTCTCATCACCACCAACAAAAATAAGATAGAGTAATCAAAAGAGACAGTGAATGTTTAAATTAGAAAATGTTTTTATCACAGTAAAAGGCATAGCCACTAATCCCCTTCAAAATATTCTCCCTCATCATTCTTGCCTCTTTCTGAAGCAGTTCTGGAAGTCCTCTTTTGTTAGTGTTTTTAGTTGTGGCAATCTTGATGACATGAATCAGTTCAAAGCACTTCCCTTTCGTGGTCATTTTGACTTTGGGGAAGAACCATATATCACATGGTGCCAGATCCAGTGACTAGGTGGATGAGAACACACCATGTTTTTACAAGCCTGCCTTTCTACTGGATGGCACTCGGCAACAGCATTTACCAAATTTTTTATCACACCTCATGAAGATACTTTTACTGTAATAACTTCTTTTAAATTAAATATTCACTATATATCTTAATCACACCTCATATGCATATATGAATATACATATACAAGCATACATACAAACATATATACAAGCACACATACAGTCATGTGCTACATATCATTGCTTCAGTGAACAACAGATTGCATGTGTAATAGCCATCGTGTAAATAATGGAGCTGAAAATTTATATCACTTAGTGACATAGTAGCTATTACCAGGTGGTAGCACAATGCATTACTCACATGTTTGTAGTGATGCTGGAATAAACAAAACTACTGCACTACCAGTCACATGGAAGAATAGCATGTACAATTCTGTACAGTGCATTATACTTGATCATGCCGATAAATGGTACAGGTATTGTATACTTACTACACTGTAGTTTTATCATTACTTTAGAATATACTCCTTCCAAGAGAAGAGAAAAAATGGAAACAAAGCTTAAATGGGGAGGGTAAGAAGACTGAAGGGGTGGAGGGGAATGGGAAAAAAAGAATCAAGACATATTATGAACAGGTACAGATTCCCTAAGATGAATGTGATCATTATGTATGGTAAATATGTACTAATAAATTTTTTTAAAAAATAAAATTTATACCATAAAAATTAATTTTATTTTAGCTTTAAAAAAATACTACTTCTGCTTCTTAAAAAAAACGTTAACTGGAAAACAACATCAGGCAGGTTCTTCAGGAAAGATTCCAAACAAAGGCATTGTACTCATAGGACATGATGGCTACATGCCTGTTATTGCCCCTGACCTTCCGGTGGGACCCTGACTCTGCGTAGGCCTAGACTAGTGTATGTTTATAGCTTAGTTTTTGACCCAA
The DNA here is from genome assembly GCA_004026905.1 of Hystrix cristata. Classification (NCBI taxonomy): domain Eukaryota; kingdom Metazoa; phylum Chordata; class Mammalia; order Rodentia; family Hystricidae; genus Hystrix; species Hystrix cristata. Next base: position 4,245 of record PVJO010005566.1, on the reverse strand, counting down.
AAAGTTTAAAAAGTAATAACAATAAATTTTTTAAATGGAAGCTTTAGAATAAAGATAGGAAGAAAATATTTTTGTGCAGTTGTTCAGTGTGTTCTAAGTTAACTATTACTATAAAAGTCAAACGAATTTAAATTAGTTTTACAGTAAGGTAGAGTAGGATGAGGTTAATTCCCTGTTTGTTAAAGAAAAATCATTTGTGTAGCTTTAGTGTAGCCTAAGTGTACAGGGTTCATTAAGTCTCCAGCAGTGGACAGTCATATCCTAGGCCCTTACACTCACTCCTCACCTGCTCACTGACTCATCCAGAGCAACATTCTGACCTGAAAACTCATTCATGGTACATGCCTATATAGGCATTCCATTTTTTATCCTTTACGCTGTATTTTTACTGTACCTTTTTCTGTTTAATGCTGCTGTGCTACAATTGCCTACAGCATTCAGCCAGTAGCATGTTATACAGGTTTGTAGCCTGGGAACAATAAGCTATACCACACAGCTGAGCTGTGTAGTGTGCTAAACCACTGTCTTAGTTACTTTTTTCATTGCTGAGACAAATACCCAACACCCAAATTTAAAGGAGGAAAGGTTTATTGTAGCTCACGGTTTGTAGAGGTTTCAGTTCATAGTTGGCTGCCTCCAAGACAGGGTGGCAGGTAGAGGGCATCACAGAGGAGAAGCAGTTCATGGCAGGCAGAAGGTAGAAGGCAGCAAACAGCAAAGCAGTGAAGCAGCAAGCAACGGCAGCAGTCCTTTATATTGTATCCAGGCTACACACCCTTAGGGCTGGTAGAACTCACACCCAGGGTGGGCCTTCCCATTATCCACACCCAGAACTATGCTAAACTAATCAATGGACTAATTTACTAACTTTACAACCTTAATCCCAGCACCACACACTCTAGATCCAACCACCTCTGAAAAGCCCCACCTATGACTGAATGAGGCTTTGGGGAGACATCTAGACACAAACAGTAACAATCACCTAGGCTTGTGTAAGTACACTCTACGAGGTTTGTACATCAAAGAAATTGCCTACCAATGCATTTCTCAGAACATATGCCCACATTAAACCATGTACTACTTTGCACAAATACATACATAAGTGCATGCATGCACACACATACACATATATACATTCATGTATACATGGGTACAGATGCATACACACTCACTCATATATACATGCATACATATCTTCCTCTGTTCTGTGGTCTTCCTCATTTTTGGCCCTAGTATGTTGATTTCCTATGGCTGTTATAGAAAATTATATCAACCTAGAGGCTTAAAACAACAGAAATGTATTCTCTAATTCAGGGTCCCTAACCTCCTGGGCCACAGACCAGTACATGTTCATGGCCTGACAGGAACCAGGCCACACACAGGCACTGAGCAGCAGACAAGTAAAGCTTCCTCCGTATTTACAGCCACTCCCCACCTTGCAGTATGGTTCAAACTCCACCTCCTGTCAGGCCAACAGCAGCTTAGATTCTCATAGGACCACGAACCCTACTATGAACCGTGCATGTGAGGGATCTGGGTTACTCACTCCTTTGAATCAGTCTGAAACAAACACCTCACCCCAAACCCCACCTCCTGGGGGAAAATTGTCTTCCACAAAATCAGTCCTGGTGTCATAAAGGTAGAGGACCACATCTCTAAGTGTTTTAGAAGTTAAAAGTCTGAAATCGAGTCATTAGTAGAGGCTCCCTCCAGAGGCTCCAGGAGAGCTTCTGTTTCTTGGCTTTTCCAGCTTCAGGAAATCTAGTTTTGTCTGGCCCTTTGGTTTGCTGACACATCACTTCAATCTATGCCTCCATGTTTACACTGCCTCCTCCTCTGGCTGTATCTCAAAATTCTCTCAGTCTTTCTCTCATAAGAACTCTTGGGATGGCATTTAAGGTCCACCTGGATAATCCAGAGTGACCTCCTCATCTAAAAATTCTAAGCTTAGTTACATCTGCATTCTTTTTGCAAATAAGGTCCCATTTATACATTCTGGTGATTTGGACTCAATATCTTCAAGTGGTCATTGTTCAGCCTACAACTTCAACCTACTTCCCAGGATAATAAATTCTAAGAACATTCATTTCCTTTGAGTGTAAGTGACACCTTCTCCCATTAGGATTCTCTTGCCTGATGGTGCCAAATTCTAGATACAAAGGATTTATATACTATTTTATTTCTCCAGTATCTATGCCATTCATCATGTGTGAGTTCAGCCCAATACAGCTCTAAGTTTTGCTTTTTCCTGTACACGGGACATTGATCTGGCCACCAGGCATGTTAGAAACCACAAAACTATCAAATAAAATAGCTAATGGGGATGTTTTACAAAACTGAGGATTCAAAGTCATACAACTTATTTGCTCAATGATTGTCATTAAAGAATCGTACATTTCCAAGTCCCCCTTACACTGATGTTGGACTTTGAGTTGACTTCCTCCTCTGCACCTGACTGGAATTAGGATTATCTTCTCTGCAGATAATCTAAATATTAGTCATCCAAAGAAAGAGAAAACCAGATTTGGAAAGCAGGCCTTTCCTACAAAGAGGACACTTCTGTTCTTCGAGGACCAGCCTTCTTGTACCAGTATTCAATTGCATTTAGACTTGCTGAAGATATTTCCAGATGGATGTAAGGCAAACATCATGGAGGAAGGCCAGGAACCAGGCAAGGAAAGAACCAAACAGGAACTCAGCCCCTTCTTTCTCTCCTGACCATCTGGTTCTCATACTATGTGTTATGGTTTATTTGTTTTTGTTTTTGTTTTTTTTTGTGGTGCCGGGGATCGAACTCAGGGCCTTGTGCTTGCAAGGCAAGCACTCTAACTACTGAGCTAATCCCCAGCCCCTGTGTTATGGTTTAAATCTAAAATGTCCCCCAAAGTCTCTTTCGGAACATGACTGGATCATGTGGGCACAATACTCATCAGTGGATTCATCCATTGATGAGTACAGGAGCTGACTGTGTTGTTAGGAGGTGGGGCCTAGTTGGAGGTACATCACTGGGGAGGTGACCTGGAAAAGTGCATTCTTGTCCCCAGGTCCTCCCTTTTTCCCCTGGTCCCCCACACCTTGGGTCCCAAGGACTGAACAGCTTTCTTCCGCCATGCCCTTCCACCATGCCATTTCTGCCTTGGAGCCAGGTGACCATGAACTGACACTCTGCACCAAAATAAACCTCTCCTCCTTTAAATTGTGAGTGTCAGAAACTTTGTCCCAGTGATGGAAAAGCAGCTAAGAGATTATGCCCAAGCTAACTTGAATTTAAATGTGTCTAGATGGGCATGTAATCACATCTAGACTGTTTTACATGTTGCTCCTTCTGCCTAGAGCACTCTCTCTCTCCTCACTCTTCCTGCCCACGGACCCTACCCACAGCGACCCACTACAACCAAACCTAGACAATTCCTACTTCTTCCAGAATCCCTCCTCTCCCCCATCACCAGAGCTGAATTAGGCATTCCTCATCTCTGCCCCCATAAGTTAACCATCTCCCCTCTACACTGAAAGTTCTGTGAGGACAAGGACCATACACAGTCAGCCCCCACCCCCCACATCCAGCGATTCCACATCTGGGGCTTCAACTAGCCACGAATCAAAATATATACACTTTAGCATGTACATATATTTTTCTTGTCATTATTTTCAAAACAACACAGTATAACAACTATTTACATAGCATTTATGACTGGACTACATATTATAAATAACCTTGAAATGATTTAAAGAATACCAGGAGAATGCACATAGGTTCTATACAAATATTATTCCATTTGCTATGACAGACTTGAGTATCTATAGGTTTGATATCTGCAGGGAGTCCTGGAACCAATCTCCAAAAGGTACCAAGGGATGACTATATTTATTGTCCTCTGCTCCATCCACACCATGGTGCCTAGTATATACTAAGTACTCAATAAAAAATGGGTTGAATAAAAATGACTATTTATGGGTTGAATAAATATTCCTTCTCCTCGACATACCTCCTGTTAAGGCTGAAACCTTCCCCAACTTACCCGGGACAAGGGAGAGCGGCGCTCAAGAATGACAAGAGACCAGATTCGATGCAAAAGCAACAAGCTATTGTTTAAACAGAGCTCTGGGCCAATACATGTCCCACGCAGGAGACAGCGGTAAAGGCCCCGAACTACAGAAGCGAAGGGTTTTTATAGGGAAGGGGTACGGACAGAGTACGGGATGGGATGGGATATTGTGGCAGCATGTGGTTGGTTCCTTAAGGCA